>ML663027.1:2241454-2256081 GCA_007570785.1 Antilocapra americana
TGGAGTAAGTTCTGTAACTCACAAACATTCCATGTTGCCTTTCCCAGGGTATTTGAATGTCACTGAGATCAGTACTCAAGCCCAGGTACCTCCTGCTCTTTCTAAAATCATTGCATACTTTCCTTCTGCTGCTGCCTTTTTGCAAGCAGTATTTTGCAGGCACCTGGGCCTGTTGCATAAATTCAGTCACTACCAGCCTCCCACCCCCTCCACCCACCCCACCTCCCCCAGCCCCACTCCACTCTGTATAATAGGCTCCAGTTTCGACAGTCTTTTGGACTCTATGGGAGAGGGCAAGGGTGGGATGATATGGGAGAATGGCACTGAAACATGTAAATTATCATATGTGAAATCAATCGCCAGCCCAGGTTTGATGCTTGATACAGGGTGCTCAGGGCTGGTGCACGGGGATGACCCAGAGGGATGGAATCGGGAGGGAGGTGGGAGGGGGGTTCTGGAAGGGGAAAACGTACACACATGGCAATGTATGGCAAAACCAACACAATAATGTAAATAAAATAAATAAAATAAAACAAAACAAATAAAACTATTTGTAAAAAAAATAAAATGATAAATAAACCTATGATGTAAAACACTAGCTTCATAGTTAAAAGCATTGCCCTTCATTCTTGCTTCCCTGGTAGCTCAGTTGGTAAAGAATTCTCCTGCAGTGTAGGAGACCCCACTTCAATTCCTGGGTCGGGAAAGTCCCCTAGAGAAGGGAAAGGCTACCCACTCCAGTATTCTGGCCTGGAGAATTCCATGGACATGGGGTCACAGAGAGTCGGACACGACTGAGCGACTTTCATTTCACTCCACTTCATTCTTGCTAGTTTTTCCTGGTTTCTGCTCTGAATTGTTTTTTTTTTTTTTTTCCCCAGGTGACAAGACCTGATGCTTTTGCTTGCTAAGGGCACCTAGGACATGTTTATTGGCTCTTTGAAAAGGAAACCAACTGCAAAGTTTGAGAATAATTATTTAGTACTTGAAATTTATAGAGGGTATTTTTTTTAATAGTAATTCACTTTCTTTTAATGTGAAGCAATACTGTTCTCAGATGGTAAGAACCTTAAATTGCAACTGTGAGTTAGCCATATTTTTTCTTTGTAATAGTTTTTTTAAAGGAAACGTTAAAGAAAGTCAGCCTTTGTGGGGATTTCTTTTTTTCTTTTTTAACCGCAGAAAAGTCCAAGGTAAGTGGTCTGGGCTGATAACAGATTCGAGTCATGGAATCTCAAGTTTGAAGAGATTTAAAAAAGATTGTCCACCTTCTACTGTTGAATTCTGGACTGAAAAGATCACATTGCAAATTCCTAGATCACTCTGAGAGTTAATTCATTTGGGTTCAGACACTTGAGCTAATTCCAGTCAGGTATTGGTAGTTTTCTAACCCCTGAAAGCAGTGGCCTCCTTGCTTGACATTGAAATTCTCCCAGGAAGCTCCAGATTTGAAATAGATGAAAGCAAGGTTTCCTAACTGTAGAGGAAGGGCTCTGAACTACGGATTCTTACATCATCCCCTGGTCCTGTCTGCCTTATATGTGTGCTTCTGACTGAAAGATGGAGGGCGGAGGAAAAGTCGAAATCCAGCAACTCTGCCTGCTCACTGTCATCTAGTAAAACTATACCATCTTTTCCATGTCAAAGGTCCTTTTCTGCACACCCAAATATGGTCAGAGAGACAAGATTTAAGAAATGATGACATCCTGAGAAATCCCACAGAAGAATCCAAGATCGTGAGTTAATCAGAGATCAGTTTTATTTTAGTCACCAGACTGTTACTAAGATACAGCACTGTATTAATGCATTTTAGAAAGATCTTAAAGGACAAAGTGTAAAAAGAAAGTTTCAAATAGTTAAGACCTTGATGGCTAGAAGTATTAACCCTGTTCACAAAGTGTTTGAGAGAAATAGGGCATTGCAATATTTTAAAGCCATTATATATTGAAACTTCCAAATCCTTAGCTAGGTAGGAGCCTTAGATAAACTCCAACCTGGTGATGGATGCCAGGCTAGATGGTAGAGAGCTACTTGAAATTTTAGGGCTGGGGAAAGCGTTTTATAACACTACTTTATCAGACTTTTGGAGGAACCTATCTAATCTCTAGGCGTACATAGACAGCCAGAGAGAGGGGGAAGAAGGTTGGCATTTTGAAGTTTTATTGACAGCCATCCTGTATTATTTAAAAAGATTAGCAAATGGCTGAACAGTTCTACTGGACTGGAATCAGGAATCCAGGTGTTCCAGAGAAAAATCTAGCGCCACTTTGCTCTTGTTGATGCTGTGGCTGAAATTAGCCCTGACTAATGGCCCCATCAACAACATCAGAAATCTGGGTTTCCTGGTCCTCCAGACCAGGATGGTGGTCTCCATCCTGCGTGTATGCGTCCTTTCTCAGGGTCTTCTTGGGCTTGTAGCAATGATGTTGACTATATTTAATTAGTTGCTTACAGAATTTTTAATTTTAGGGCTTTCTTTAGTAAATTTTATTCATTTGTTAAATTTTAACATTAGAGTTTTTGAATAAAAATTTCTCAGTAGTTGCCTTGAGGGCAGATACAATGTTTGTCTTCTTCATTATTGGAACCTTGTTACCTTGCACAGCTCTTGCTATGTAACAGCTGCTGCTGCTGCTAAGTCGCTTCAGTCGTGTCTGACCCTGTGCGACCCCACAGACGGAAGCCCATAAGGCTCCCCCGTCCCTGGGATTCTCCAGGCAAGAACACTGGAGTGAGTTGCCATTTCCTTCTCCAGTGCATGAAAGTGAAAGTGAAGCTGCTCAGTCGTGTCCCACTCTTAGCGAACCCATGGACTGCAGCCTACGGCTCCTCCGTCCATGGGATTTTCCAGGCAAGAGTGCTGGAGTGGGGTGCCACTGACTTCTCCGCCATATAATAGAAACACAATTAAATGAGCATATTGAATGAATGAACGAGTGAGTGCTGAAACAATCAGATTTCTACCTTTTCATCAGGGAAAGGGAGCTGATGTGGGCATTTTGAATACAAAGGAGGCAGTCTACCTGAGTAGTTACAGGCATTGTGCTCAATGCAGGAGGCACAGGAGATGTGGGTTTGATCCCTGAGTCAGAAAGATGTCCTGGAGTAGGAAATGGCAACCCACTCCAATGGGAAATCCCATGGACAGAGGAGCCTGGCGGGCATGGTCCATGAGATGGCAAAGAGTCGGGCATGACTGAGCACGTAGGCACATGGGCTCTGGGTTGAGTCTGACTCCACCACTGCCCAGCTCTCAGGGCCTTGGAAATTGATGTAACCTTTCCATGTCTTAATGTTCTCTGTACATAGGTGATAATCACAGCACCTACCCTGCAGAGTTTTAAGCATAGGAAGCAGGACCTACCCAGAGTGCTCGAGAGGAGTGGGGTAAAGACGAACGAAGGGGCTCTTGACTAAGCAGGGAGAAACTTCTCTGCCTTGTGTGTTTCAGACTGGCACTAATCAGAAACAGGGCCTTTACATGGACAGGGACGTGAGACCAGAGAAGGCATTCATTGCCCAAGTAATGGAAATATGGAGGTGACAGCTACCCCCTTACAACAGAGAAAGTCCAGTGCAGTTGACCCTTGGACAGTGTGGGGGTCAGGGGCACAGGGGGAAATTGGGGGGTGACTTATCCCTCTGTTTCAGCAGTTCCTCCCGATTTGAGGTTTGTCGTCTGTGGATTCAACCAATTGCAGACCATGTGGTACTATAGTATTTGCTGTTGAAAAAAGTAAGTGGGCCCAGGCAGTTCAAACCCACATTTGTTCAAGTGAAAGGAAAACAATGAACATGTTAGTTGCTCAGTGGTGTCCAACAGTTTGCCACCCCAGGCTCCTCTGTCTGCCAGCCTCCTCTGTCCATGGGATTTTCTGGACAAGAATACTGGAGTGGGTAGCCATTCCCTTCTATAGGGGATCTTCCCAACCCAGGGGTCAAACCCAGGTCTCCTGTATTGCAGGCAGTTTCTCTCTTTACTGTCTGAGCCACCAGGGAAGCCCCTTTGGGGTTGACTATAAAACTAGAATCTTGAGCTCCTATGCAAATACCCTTAACTTTTGTGAAAAACTGATGTACAGGATACAAAAGCCTTGGAATTTATGATCAAGGGGTTTCCAAGTGAGCAAGGTTGTACATGACTCATCTGTAAAGGTTAGAAAGCACTGTTGATCATAAGATAAAGAAGCCCTCCAAATTTAAGGTTGCTGATATTATGAACAAACAAGGAGACAACTAAATAAAAAGGAGATAGTGAATTAGAAAACCAAAGTACGAAACCAAAAGAAAATCCAGGGATCATTTATAATGTGTGGACTAAGCCTTTTCTTCCTTTTTTAAAAATAATCAGAAGTGTATTTGATTTACAATATTGTGTTAGTTTCAGGTGTATAGCAGAGTGATTCAGTTATGTATATTTGTATTTTTCAGATTATTTTCCATTAGATATTATTAAAAGAATAATACTTCCCTGTGTAATCTTTGTTGCTTATCTATTTCATATATAGTATGTGTATCTGTTAATCCCATACACCTGATTTACTTCTTCTCTCCTCCCTTTCCTCTTTGGTAACTATAAGTTTGTTTTCTGTCTGTGAATCTGTTTCTGTTTTATCTATAGATTCATTTGTATAATTTTTTAGATTCCACATATAAGTGATACATGATATGTCTTTCTCTGTCTGACTTCACTGAGTCTTTCTAGGTCCATCTATGTTGCTGCAAATGCTGGTATTCATTTCTTTTTAAATTTTTAAAAATGAAATAAAAATGATTTACTTGGCTGCCCAGGGTCTTAGTTGTGGCATGTGGAACCTTCAGTCTTCCTCCAAGCATGGGATCTTTGGCTGTACCCTGTGAACTTGTAGTTGTGGCCTGTGGTATCTAGTTCCCCGACCAGGGATCGAACCCAGACCTCCTGCATTGGGAGTGGGGAGTCTTAGTTCCTGGGGCCACCAGGGAAGTCCCATGTTTCATTCTTTTTTATGATCAGGCCTTTTCTAGGTGTAAGATAGTGTGATTCTTTTGGGTTTAATAGTCATCTAAGTGTTTTTGTTTGTTTGTTTTGTTTACATTTGCGTTTATTGTAAGTTTGCTCTGAGCCACAGGATGTTTTGTGTTTAACATTTTACTTGTGTTGTATCAAGATTATCATAGTTCTCTGAGGTCAGTGTTATTACACCCATTGTATAGTTGACAAACAGAGGCTGTGGACATCATTTGGTGTGTCTGAGATTACATAGGCAGTCTGTTGTGGAGCCTGGATTGGAACCTGGGTCTGCCCTGATACCAGTGCTTCACATAATCTCTGCACTTAGAAATGTGGGCTTTTTGTAACAACAAGCAAAAGATCTTAGGTTGATGAGCAAATCTTGCTTCTCTCTTTTAGTAAATTTTTTTTTTTGAGTTTTAGAAGTCTTTATCCTGCATTTGACCATTCAGGTATTGACTAAGACGAATCCAGATGAAAACCGCTTACCTTAGCGCAGGTTGTTGTTACTTCTTTTGAGAATGACAACACTGAAAAACAAATTTCCCCATGTGGGACCTTGCTGGGGAGAAGAGCTCTGGTGAGATTAACTCCGAAATGCACAGAAACCTGGCGTGGTCTTTTCCATTTGTGCCTAGGACTGTTTTGCCCCCTTGTGAAGAGCAGAGGTCCTGGTTTTCATGGCTGTTTGCAATTTCAGCTCAGGTCTCATTATGAAGTTTACATTTAAAGCTTTACAGGGGTACCGGGTTCAGTCTCAATTTGAAAGGAGCTATGGGGGAGACAACTTGAGCATTTCCCCAGGGAAGTGGACTGGAAAATTGCTGGAGCGTGAACTGTAGGGAGCAAGCTTGAATTGGTCTCTTGGGTTAGCCTTAATTACCTAATGGATTTTCCGTTTCTTAAAATTTTAGGAAGGGAAAAATTGCCTTAAAAAACAACAACAGAAACGTGGAACCACCTCGATTTCTTTTCAGGTTTGTAAACTGCTGCCCTTCTGTCTCACCTCTGAAAAATGGGTGTGTTCTCAGACAGAGACAAGCCAGGAGAGGTGCATGTAGAAGAAAGGAATGAAGTGTGATTGAAACTCACAAATTCTGTAGCCTCATTTCCCCCTCCTGAATCAGTGCTGAATGCTGAGATTCAGTGCCATTCAAGATGGCTTTGGGTACAGCTGAAAGTATAATTTAATGACCATTATAACCTAATTATGATGGAGCATTTTGTTTTTCCATGGAAGGGATGTATGGATATTTGTTGAGTGGCTTAGCTGTTTGTATACCAGAGTTTTCTGCTCAAAGAGGCTCATTATCCAATCTGTTTTCACCTAAAACACCGTCCACCCCCCCACTTCTATTTTGCTTGGAAATTGTATCTGATACCAGGAATGTTAAACCCCACCATGGTACATCCCAATAACTGTTCTATTTTAATGCATTTGGTTGTTACTCAGATTGTCCCAGGGTGACACAGTGTCTCTTGCTGTCTTCAGTTCAGTTCAGTCGCTCAGTCTGGTCCAACTCTTTGCGACCCCATGGACTGCAGCACGCCAGGCCTCCCTGTCCATCACCACCTCTTGGAGTCTACTCAAACCCATATTCATTGAGTCATTGATACCACCCAACCATCTCATCCTCTGTCATCTTCTTCTCCTCCCGTCTTCAATCTCTCCCAGTATCAGGGTCTTTTCCAATGAGTCAGTTCTTCGCATCAGGTGGCCAAAGTATTGGAGTTAACTTTTATTATTGGCCAATGTGTGTAAAACTGTGCATGACTTTGGGGATAAGTATGCTCCAATAGGGAAGCAGAGACATCACTTTACTGACAAAGGTCCATCTAGTCAAAGCTATGGCTTTTCCAGTGGTCATGTATGGATGTGAGAGTTGGACTATAAAGAAAGCTGAGCACCGAAGAATTGATGTTTTTAAACTGTGGTGTTGGAGAAGACTCTTGAGAGTCCCTTGGACTGCAAGGAGATCCAACCAGTCCATCCTAAAGGAAAACAGTCCTGAATATTCATTGGGAGGCCTGCTGCTGAAGCTGAAACTCCAATACTTTGACCACCTGATATGAAGAGCTGACTCATTGGAAAAGACCCTGATGCTGGGGAAGATTGAGGGCAGTAGAAGAAGGGGATGTCAGAGGATGAGATGGTTGGATGGCATCACCGACTTGATGGACATGAGTCTGAACAAGCTCCAGAAGTTGGTGATAGACAGGGAGGCCTGTTGTTCTGCGGTCTGTGGGTTTGCAAAGAGTTGGACAAGACTGAGAGACTGAACTGAACTGACTAAATAGGGGCTTTGCTGGTGGCTCAGTGGTAAAGAACCTGCCTGCAATGCAGGGAACTGAGGTTCGATCCCTGTGTCAGGAAGATGCCCTGGAGGAGGAAATGGCAACCCACTCCAGTATTCTCACCTGGGAGATTCCTTGTACAGAGGAGCCTGGAGGGCTATAGTCCATGGGGTCGCAGAAGAGTCGGACATGACTGAGTGAGTAAACAACAATAGAGGGAGCCGGCTTCTGTGATTCCACATATGCGCCTCAGACCAATGTGTGAGTACCTGCTGTGTGCCTTACGTGTGTTACAGCTGCGAGGGACCCACACTTGAAACCAACGCTGACTTGCTGCTTTTGTGAGTGGGAGAAGTAACTCATTTAAGGAAGAAACAAAAATACCCGATACATAGAATAGTCAAATTCATGGAGTCAGAAAGTACATTGGTAGATGCCAGGGAGTGGGAGAGTAGGGAGGGGAAGGGCGATTTAGTGTTTAGTAGGGACAATTTCAGTTCTGGAGATGGATGATGGTGAGAGTTGTGCAACAATGTGAGTGTACTCAGAGTGTGTGTGTGTGTTCTCAGTTATGTCTGGCTTTGCCATCCCATGGACTGTAGCGCACCAGCCTCCTCTGTCTATGGGATTTCCCAGGCAAGAATACTGCAGTGGGTTACCATTTCCACCTCCTGGGAATCTTCCTGACCCAGGGATTGAACTTGTGTCTCCTGCATTGGCAGGTGAATTCTTTACCACTGGGCCAGGTGTAGCTAGTGAATGTACTTAGTGCCACTGAAATGGACAGTTACATGTGATTAAGTAGGAAGTTTTATAATATGTGATTTTAACACAATTAAAAAAACATTAAAAAAATAGCTGGTATGTTAGGGCAAGAGCTTTAAAGGATCCAAGTACTATGAAGTTCAGATGAGGGAGACTTCGCCTTGGCTTGAGGGATCATCATGGGAGAGAACGTTTGAATTAGCTACAGTCTAGCCTGTGCCAGGAAGTGAAGGTACAGCTGGTAGAACCGCAGCAGAGGCCCAGGAGTGGGGAGCACAGTGACTGGCCGGGCACTGTGCACGTTTTCCTTTGACTGGAGTGTTGGTTGTGTGGAGGACGGTAGTGGGCGAGAAAATCGGAGCCAGAGTTTGAATAGTTGTGAATGTCAGACAGGGGGCTTGGACTTGACTCCTCGGGCTTTACTGAAAAGATGGGAGCCTCTTGGCCTTGTTGTGAGAACCACGATTACTATAGAGTTATCTGGAGGCAGTGTGGTGTGCACCATGGGTTGGAGGGACGTGAGGGCAGGAGAGAATGACACAGAAGAATCAGATGAATCAGAATGAAGGTGATGGGGGATGGATGCAGAGAAGGTAGGAGGGAGGTGGGGCTCAAGTCCAGGGTCGCTATGGAAGTAGAACCAGTAGTTGAGTCTCTGATTCTGTATGGTTAGAAGGGTGGCGGGGAGCAGTCTGGACGACAGAGAGAAAGGCGGTGACAGAGTTAGTGAGAAAGGAGACGTGTGTGTGTGTGTGTGTGTGTGTGTGTAAGCAGGAGGTAGATCTGTTGAACTGGAAAGAGCTGTGGCCAGGCTGGCTGCCTTTCAGAACCTGATCTGATCTGATGCTTCCTTCGCTCTATAGTCTTGGGCTGGCAGTTCTACCCCCCAGAACGTACTTCTGCATCTGCAAAAAGACATTTTTAATTTTTACCACTTATTATTCCAAATGTTATTTGTTTAAAAAAAATAGAGAATGGAATGGTTCCAGCGATTCTCAGAAAGTTAAGAGGAGAGAGGAACAGGAAATGAAATATGGAAATCTTCTGAACTTTCTGCTGCTGCATAAGATTTAAGCTCTTGACATTTAAAGGGAAAAAATACAATTTAAGTGAATGGTGGAAGGATATGTTAATTAGTGAGTAGGAAGTTTCCACCTTTGACACTTATGATGACAATAGTTTGGGGTGATATCTACACTGGCCAGCTTTATTATCAAGGCTAATTGTGCATTGGGTAATAAAGAGGAAATGAGTTGAAATTTCCAAAGAGACCCACGCTAATGGACATGCAATGAATATTACAAGCTAAAAAAAAATCTACTTTTAAGTTCTTGTCTTGCCTTTATATATGGTAAATGACATAAGAAGAGGTCCACTTTGGATTGTGGTATAGGTGGGTGTATTTAGTGCTCAAAACAGCACTTCAGAAAGAACTGAAATCTTTTTCAACATCTAACCATTTGTAAATAACCTTGTGGCTCTGAGCTACTTGAAGTTTTGTCGAGTTGAAATGATTTGGAAAGGAAGCAGACCTGTCAATGAAAACGAATGGATTGAGCTTTCTTACATACTGGAGAACACCTAAATGACCTCCCCAGATTTTAAAGGAGAAAGGTTTCAACCTGCTTTCATCTCTTCTTCCTCTGGGTATTTTTCATGTAAGGGCTGGAGAACAGAAGACTTGGTTGAAGTATTTCTAAGCTGGGACTGGAGTCTGCCCTCCAGTCATTCAAGGATAAGACAGTGTTACTTACCAGGGATCGGCTCTATTACACCTTGGGCAGCTGCTATTTTTGAGGCAGGAAAGTGAGGCTGAAGAGCTTTGTACAGCTGTCATGCAGAATTCTAAGCACCACGTTTATAAAACCTGTCAGTGTGACCTGGCTTCTTGGGCATATGTAGCCCTTGGCAATCTGGCCTCTTTCCCTGCTAGCCATGTTTCTTCATCGGTCTTGTTTTTGTTTCCTATTAGGAATGGCTCACATTTAGCATTTTATAGGAGGGATGAGTGTGAGTACATGTATGTGGGTATTTTTAAGAGTCTTCATTTGTGTGCTTGAACTCAGACTCCTATTTGTCTTCCAGGAGTTATAAAGAAAAGAAAGGAAAAGAAAAGAAAAAAGACTTGATTCAGGATTCTGAAAATTTTGCCCCATAGGGAAAAGGAAGAGCAGAAGTCCTTATCAGCTTTCTTATTTGATATAAAAGTAGTAAGGCATGAAATTGGAACAGATGGCATAAAAATAGCTAGACTTATTTCCTTTAGTTGAATTTTACTGAGAGTTTCTTTAAAATCTTTGTAAACTCCTGCTTTCAACAGTTCTTTTAGGGCCTTAAGGTCCCTGTGGGTAAATGCATCAGTGTAATAAGCTTCCATCCAGGTATGTTACAGGAAAGGACCATTAACTAATTTAGGACATGAGACCTAGACCAGGAAGCCTCTTTTATGTACCCCTAACAAATAGATCATCAAGTTAACTTATCAGCTCATCCTCTGTCATCCCGAGGTTGAGACAATGTAGTTGCAACCTTAGGTTATACTTGAAGGTGTATGTATACTGGACAGCCTGTCTTTGATAAGTTAGAGTGGACATTAGAATGTCCTTTAATAGAAGAGTTGAGGAGATTTTGAGAATTGTAGGTTGAGTATGCCAACCCATAGGGCATCAGATAGACAGCAAAATAACTTAAAGTAGTGGTTATCCTATTCGCTTTTTGTCTGGAGATATTAAGCAATATGAATAGCTGGGGAAAACGTTATATTATTATCCATGGGTGGTGTGGTGCTAGTTTATTGTAGGGCAGAGTTACTGGAAAAGAAAGAGCCGTATCATTATTCATATTAAAAAATGCTGTGACAATGTTCTACTTCAGATGAGTGTTGCTCCCATAAATCATCCCAAATCCCTGTACTCAGGGGATTTTTGAAAAGATAGTGTTTTCAGAGGCAAAATTATTTCAGTTTCTTCATGGAAGAAATTTCAGAGTGTAAGGAGGAATTCATCCAAGCAAGAAAGCCATCTACTGAGTTCCTATCATTAAATAGGGAAGGTAAGGAGGAATATACTCAGTTTAAAGATATCTTAACACAGCTCTCCCCAGCCTGGGGCCTCAGACCTCTGGGTTATTGCAGTTGTGTCAGACCTCCATCGCCTACAGACTTAATGAGTAAAAACTGAATACTTTTCTGTTTGTGGAGGGGCAGTATTAAAAGGGCCTCATACTCACAAGGGTTGAGAATTGTGCTTTAAGGTGAGGAATTATAAGAACTGAGCATTAATTTGCTCTTCTTTGTTTTTTGATTTGGCTATTTTCTTATTTATGGACATTTTAGCCCAGCTCAGAATAAAACAGCAAAATTGCAGTTACCAGCTGAACCCAGTTCAGGTACAGCATTCAATCGAAAGGTTTTGTAACTTCCAAACCTTTGTATTATTCCAGCCCCTTGGTGGCTACATATCTTATATATTTGTACTGCATTTGTCAAAAGATTTCTTTCTAAAAGCAGAATAGTGCCACAACTAAGAGTTAAGGGCAATGTATTTTGAATCTCCAAAGCAGTGGTTCTTTGACCTACTCATGCTGGCTGGATGCCAAGGCATTTTAACCATTCCTTTCATTCAGGATTCTCCAAATTAATGCCTTTAATTAATTTTCCAATTAAATTACATTATCCTCTTTCCCCTGAATTCCAGATTTTCTTATGCCTATATTGCTTCCCTTTATTATATATTTGCTTTTTTCTTTACATTTAAAAAAAATGCTTTAGTCTTTAGAAGGGTAAATAGACTTCGACATTATTTTGCTTCCATGTGGCTTAAAGAAACTTGCACAAAGGCTACCATATTAGATGTGGCTTTTGCTTACCCAGAGGCATCTGAAGTGACAGAATTATGATAAGAATGTCCAGAGAAGGAGCATTTAATTGAAAATTCCATTCTTGAACAGATCACAAAACAGAAGGAGCCCTTTTTAGTTGCTTTCAATTGGTAATAACTGCTTGTGGGTAGTTTTAATATCTTTCAGGATTCTTTGTCTTTCCTTCTCCTATATTTTCTTGTGAATAGACGTCAAGAAGTAGTTTTAGTGACTCTTTTGAGGATTGGATAGAAAGAGCAAATATATACCCACTTTTACTGAATTCAGAGGAGTCACTTGATGTATTAAGCTCTTTCCATCAACAGAAGAAACCTTAGCTCAGAATTTGGAGAGTCCAATCCCTGAACTATTAGGAGAGGCTTTGAAGGTGTCCGTGGCCTGGAAGACCTTTCGATGACACAGTCATCGTCTCAGGAAATTAAATCTGCTTTCCCATCCAGTGGGATTTTGCTAGTCCTTTATGAAATGGGCAGAGCATGATATATTTCAAATAATTTGATGGAAGAACTGAATCAAGTTTGACTTTGATAATTATTTGGGAGTTTATCTGTACCCTTCTTGAGGAAATTAGCAGATGCCACATTGGACTGAAATACACTGGGGTTAGGGAACATTCCCAGCAGAAGGGGTGAGGTGGCACTGATCATGTCTCCAAATCTGTAACACCTGGCCCCAAAGCAAACGATCATAAATGCTTCTGAAGGGTGCTTGTCAGTTCTGTCCTGTAAAGAAGAGGGTAGTAGAAGCACAGAGAAATTGAGACTCCTGGTCAAAGCAGCCTCTGAAATACAGGTGTGCCTCTTTGGGCCTGCAGGACCCCTGCAGTGTTATCTTTCATCTTCTTTTCCTTTTTAATTCTGGTTCACTTTGTAGCTGGTTGCTTCTAATAAATGGAATACTGGTCACATCCACCTGAGAATTTTTGGTGGCTCTGTTCGCAGTGTTTAAAGTACAGCGCTGAAGAGATAATGGTTTGTGTGTGATGGGGCATCTCTATGTAACCCTGCCAACCCTTGGTGGGCTCCACACTTCTTGAGGTTCTGTCCATCATTTTCTTTTTTAATTTTTTAACCTAGTTTTTGTCAGGGTTTTTGTGTCAATGACAGTCTGGAAATACATATATATATATATATATATGAATGTATATATATATATGAAAGTGTTAGCTGCTCAGTCGTGTCTGATTATTTTGCAACCCCATGGACTGTAGCCTGCCAGGCTCCACTGTCCATGGAATTCTCCAGGCAAGAATACTGGAATGGGTAGCCATTCCCTCCTCTGGGGGACCTTCTTGATGCAGTGATTGACAGACTCTTTACTTTTCGAGTCAACAGGTTCACTATATGTATAGTGTTAACATTATGTACATTCAGTTCAGTTCAGTCACTCAGTTGTGTCTGACTCTTTGCGAGCCCATGGACTGCAGCACGCCAGGCCTCCCTGTCCATCGCCAACTCTAGGAGTTTACTCAAACTCATGTCCATTGAGTCGGTGATGCCATCCAATCATCTCATCCTCTGTCATGCCCTTCTCCTCCTGCCTTCAGTCTTCCCCAGCATCAGGGTCTTTCCAAATGAGTCAGCTCTTTGCATCAGGTGGACAAAGTTTTGGAGTTTCAGCTTCAGCATCAGTCCTTCCAATGAACACCCAGGACTGATCTCCTTTAGGATGGACTGGTTGGATATCCTTCCAGTCCAAGGGACTCTCAAGAGTCTTATCCAACACCACAGTTCAAAAGCATCAATTCTTTGGCGCTCAGTTTTCTTCACCGTCCAACTCTCACCTCCATACATGACCACTGGAAAAACCATAGCTTTGACTAGACAGACCTTTGTTGGCAAGGTAATGTCTCTGTTTTTTAATATGCTGTCTAGGTTGGTTTTATTAGACAATGGTAAATAGAAAATTGATTTCTTGAGAAAGATTTCATATCATCAAGTCTGTTGGAGTAGTATCACTGCTTTATAAAGATTTTAATGGTTTGCAAAACACTGTTTATCCTTTGTCTCAAATTTCCTTTCTCATGTCTGCATAAAGTGTAAAGATTGGATCTGTGAGGTAAAATTCCATTTATAATAAAGTGTGATATGACAAGTGTGGCATTTAAATATAAGTATATATGCATGTTATAATCTTACTTCTAAATGATTCCCCATGAACAAATGATGACATATTCCCCCAATTTATCATCTATTAGCATTTGGCATATCCCACTTTGTATTTCTTTTAATTTTCTGACTCTTTTTCAACCTGACTTACTTTTCTATGGCGCCCAAGAGCAAGGACCTGCAGTTGGTATTAGTTCTTAGGGGGAAAGAAAGCTGACATATCCTGAACAACCACTGTGTTTCTAGGTTTTGTGCTAGAGAGGCAGTGCTCAGAGAAGAGCTATGAGGCAACTATTATTACGGCCACTGAGAAACTGGGCTGCAGGGTAGTTAAGTACTTTAGGCCCATAGTTACCTTTGGGCTCCAGACCAAGCACTGCTAAGCCCACGGTCTCTTTTCGGTTTCACCATTTTCTCTCTTCTACCTTGTGTATTCTAAGGTATCATTTTGTTGATCTTCGCTAATTTAACTATAGAAGTGATCCATAATAGAAACCAGGGCAATGTGATGTTTTTCTTGTCTCATGACAAACCAAGGGAGATTGTGTGTGTGTGTGTGTGTGTGTGTGTGTGTGTGTGTGTGTGTGTGT
>ML663027.1:2256091-2287306 GCA_007570785.1 Antilocapra americana
TGTGTGTGTGTGTGTGTGTGTGTGTGTGTGTGTGTGTGTGTGTGTGTGCACGCACTCAGTTGCTCAGACCTATCTGACTTTTTGTGATGCCCTGGACTGTAGCCTGCCAACTTGTTCTGTCCATGGCAAGAATACTGGAGTGGGTTGCTATTTCCTTCTCTAGAGGATCTTCTGGACCCAAGAATCGAACCTGCATCTTTTATGTCTCTTGCATTGGCAGGCAATCCTTTACCATTTTGCCAGCTGGCAAACCCCCAAGGGATGTTATCCTAATGCTACTATGAAATGTTTATTTCATATTTGAATCTGAAATGACTTGAGGCTTGAATTTTGAGCCTTATTTTACCCATTGCGGGATAGTGGGTCTTATTACATTGATTTTCATATCTAAAGAACTGAGCCGGAAGCTAACTATCTGTAATGTGAATGAAATGTGTAATGAAATGGTTAAGTTGCAGACACCATTCTTGGGTTGTTCAAGGACATTAAAGTCATCTGTGCTGCTCATCCTGGAGAACACACATTGCATTTGGAGGGAGCTTAACCCGTAATTCAGGATGACCTCCGTCAGTACCATATACTTACTGTGGGGGATCCAGGTTGCTGTGACAGTGGATATATTTTCATTTTCTCCTTTTTAGAGTATAAACACACAAAGCTGAAATATTGCATAAGTTCACAGTTCATATTTATCTTTTCTGACTTCAGTTACAAAGAGGTGGACAGACATTAGGCATATTTCTTCAGAGTTACACAATTATTTCTCTTTTTCACTCTCATCTCCTAGTGGAGGTCCTGGAACTCAGCTTGGATGTCACTCAGCTATGCTGACAACTCCTCTTAAGGACAGTTATAATGAGAGATTAGACATCTTTTCTCACTGTTCTCATTCAAAGATTAGCATGTGTTTATGTCAACTTGGATTTGAAATCTAAATCTCCTTGGGTACAGAGGATTAAAAATCAGAGATACCCCAGGCCCCCCTTTATAGATAGTAAGAACTTCATTCTGTGAATATTTTGTGTGTGAATGTGTGTGGAGGGGAGATTCTTGGCATTCAGGAAAGAAGAGAAAAGTAGAAGAGAGGAGAAAGAAATAAGCAGTTGCTAAGCCAAGCATCTAGAAATTACCACCAGGTTCCTTGGGGCTTTTCCTCTTGGGGTTCCTTTTTTGGGACAGACAGCATGAATTCAGAGGACTACTAAAGAATCAAACAGCTGTAGGTGGTTCAGCAGTTTTTCAGCCCTTTACATGCTGAAACCCTAGACAGCATACACACTGCCTTCAATAAGCATTGCTTGTGTGACTCTGTGCTCGGTCATGTCTGACCCTTTCTGACCCATGGACTGTAGCCCACCAGATTCCTCTGTCCATGAGATTTCCCAGGCAAGACCACTGGAGTGGGTAGCCATTCCCTTCTCCAGGGGATCTTCCCCACGCAGGGCTTGAACCCATGTCTCCTGCTATACCACTGTGCCACCTGGGAAGCCCAAACACTGCTTAGGAGATTCTAAGAAGTATGGCTCTGCTGCCCGATGCTTTCCTGGGCCCTCTCCCTGCAGCCCCTCTGTTCTTTTCTCTGCCTTCTTTCTCCTTCCTCTGGTATGGACCGAGGGCCAGGCGCTGTGTTGGGAGCTGTGGACAGCATGGTCCTGGGGCAGACCTGTCTTTCTGTCTTCATAAATCCCCGGTCTCAGGGGTAAGCCCAGTAGGTAGACACAGACGACAACGTGGTACTCAGCATTCCCTGAGCGGGCAAGTGGAGCCCCAAGGCCTCTGGCGCTGGGAAGACTTCCTGGAGAGTGGCTCAGGGAGCAGAGCAGGAGACTCCAGGCTTCCTTCCCCTTCCTTCTCCCTTCCCCTTTCCTTCCCTCATTTCTTCCTGTTTTTGGAGATTATCTTGAATATTTGTCCCAACTGAAGTTATGGTTTCAGTAACTATTTTTTATTATTAAACAGAAGGCATGATTTGTAATATTTTCCTCCCAGTCTTTAACTTAGAAGGAGATTTATCTCAGGTTCTAAATGCTGCTTTTAGAGAAATACTGACTAGTTTTTCATTAAGAGAGAGGGGATAATAAATAAGCTACATTTCTTTTTAAAATTCATCAACATAGCTCTTTGAGCAATTCATGCTGTTCATCTTGTTCTCTAGTTTGAGAAGCTGGCCTCACAATGAAAAATTATGCCCAAACATCCTTGAAACTGTATTTTCTCTTTAGTGTGGGCAGGAGCTAAAGGAGTGTCTTCAGACTCAAAATGCTATTTATTTCTCTGTTTGACATGTACAAATCCTCCTTGATAAAATGTCATTAGGGAGGCATACTGAGCTGTGTGGCCTCAGTTGATAGCTATGTTTCAGCCTTTATCACTGTCTGTGTTAGAAAATTAAGTGTAATCTAGGGTGCTTTCTTTCTTTTATTGACTCTAGTGGGTATATTTTATTTTAGGGAATTTAGTAAAACATTTTGCCTTGGAGAAATGTATGTCCCTTTCCACTCTGACAACCTCAGCCTGTTCTCTCTAAGGGGTTGTGACTGAAAACCCTTTTTGTCCACCCTCTGGTTGAAAGCCTTCTGCTGAGGGGTAGCAGGAATTGTTCACAGAAACTCTGTTCATCTGCAGTTCTGTTTTGCAGAGAGAGTGTATCTTCTTGTTGTAGGGTGACTTTTGCCCTAAATGTTATGAGAACACCATCGGAAAGTTTGGGTATGCTTTTTGAGTGCCTTTTCCTGATTTTATCTGATGATTTTCATACTCTGTGACTCATGCCCCAAGATTCTTAGTTAATTCTAGCATGTCACCCACAGAGGAATATTCATAAGCAAATGGTCCATTAACATGTGTCTGTGTGCTCCCCTGTGCTGATAGAAAACTTCTGGAAGAACCTTGGAGTCAGCCACTGCTCCACTCTGGTGTGGAAAGGCATTGAAGAAAGGCTGTCTGCCTGACAACATCCTGCTTGTCACCAGCCAGAGCTCCCTAAATGCGTGCCACACTGATGCTTTGTACCACCTCATTTATTTAAAACATTTACTGTAAAAGAAACCTTCTCAGCCTTTGTGAGTTCATCATATTACTTGTCATTCAGGACGAAGCAATGGGGCAGAAAACAATTTTTTATATGTACCTACCCTCCTCAACAAGTCAATCCTAGAGGAAATCAAACCTAAGTACTCATTGGAAGGACTGATGCTGAAGCTGAAGCTCTAGTACTTTGGCCACCTGATGCGAAGAGCTGACTCATTGGAAAAGACTCTGATGCTGGGAAGGATTGAAGATGGGAGGAGAAGAAAGTGGCAGAGGATGAATGGTTGGATGGCATCAATCATCATGTCCACTGACTCAATGGACATGAGCTTAGCCAAACTCTGGTAGATAGTGAGGGACAGGGAGGCCTGGCGTGCTGAGTCCATGGGGGTTGCAAAGAGCTGGACATGACTGAGTGACTGAACAACAACACCACCACTTCTCAAAGATGAACACCGTGTGGAGATTGCTCATTATAGGTTATTCATTTATGTGTATAAAGAATTTCTAAATGAATGCTGAAACCTCTTACCAGAAATCTAATTAGTTAATCCATTCTGATTAGTGAACCTTATGTGTAAAAATAATGTGATAGATATGTTTTGCTGGGGTTAGGGGAAGAAGACCACAGAAGCTAAATAAAGGTCCTCTTCCAGCCGGAAGTGCATAGGAATTGGGGAAGGTCCTTGGGCCGGAAATGATACTTGGGAGCAATTGCTTTTAGGAAGGAACAACTGAAAGGTTTGGAAGTATGGAAAAAAGCAGTGATGTCATGTGATAGTAAATGTGTGTGTGTGTGTGTGTGTGTGTTCAGTCGCTCAGTTGTGTTCGATTCTTTCTGACCCTATGGATTGTAGCCTCCCAGGTTTTTATGTCCATGGACTTTTCCAGGTAAGAGTACTGGAGTGGGTTGCCATTTCCTCCTCCAGGGCGTCTTCCCAACCCAGGGATCTAATCTGCATCCCCTGCCATGTCTCCTGCAGATGGATTCTTTACCACTGAGCCGCCTGGCAAGCCCATGATGGTAAATGAACCCCCTAAATACATCTGCTAACTAGACTACTCACATCCTGTCCATTTTTTTTTTATCCTCTGACCAAGTGGCTGTATGTTAAAGGGAAGTAAAAAAGCAAAGTTTAATTCTGACAGTTCTTAACAAAAGCTACTTGTTACCCTTATTTATTTGGGGATACAATGGCCTCTTGAACAATGCCAGTTTGAACCTTGAGGGTCCAGTTATATGTGGATATTTTTTTCAGTAGTAAATACTACAATACTACATGCTCCATGAATCACTGAATCCACCAACACAGAACCAGGGATATGGAGGGCTGATTATAAGTGGGTTTGGGACCGTGCAGAGGTGCCCTTAACCCCCTGTTGTCCAGGGGAATTGAATCCAACAATACATTAAAAGAAGCATACACCATAATCAAGTGGGATTTATCCCAGGGATGCAAAGATTATTCAGTACCCGCAAATCAGTGTGATACACCGCATGAACAAATTGAGGGAAAACATATATGATCATCTTAATAGATGCAGAAAATGCTTCTGATAAAATTCAGCTTCTATATATGATAAAAACTTTCCAGAAAGTAGGCGCAGAGAGAACATGCATATGTGCTGAGTTTCTTCAATCCTTTCCCACTCTTTGTGACCCTGTGGGCCATAGTCCACCTGGCTGTGTCCTCCAGGCACTGGAGTGGGCTGTCCTGCTGTTCCTGCAGGGGTCTTCTGGACCCGGGGATCGAACTGGCGTCTCTTACATCTTGGCGTTGGCAGATGGGTTCTTTACCTCTAGCACCACATTCTTCAACATAATAAACATGTCCTGAAATTCTTAAGTAATCGAGTCTGTGAAAGTCTTTTTATGGGGCTCTGTAAGGATACTTCCTTTGCATAATGACATACATGAACACTTATTTGTTAGGATTTGGGGAGCTAGTTCTTTAGATTAAATGAAATAGCACTTCCTCATGAGGTCCTTAAATAATTGGGAATTGAAGCTGCTCTTCAGTGTGCATTATTAACGTAGGCTTTTAGAGTATAAAGGAAATTGAGTTATTTGCTCTAAGTCTCTCATTAATTAAAAAAAGAATAGTTAAAACAAGAAAAAGGAAGGAGAATAATTTCTGGCACCAGCTTTGTGCTAATTATTTCAGATCAGTAACTTTTTTAATCTTAGCTTTGAGTGACAACTATTATCCCCATTTCACATATTAGGAAACCAATACTCCAAAAGGTTAAGGAGCTGGTCTAGAGAAACATAACACAAAGCAGAGATGAATTTTAAATTTAAATCTGTCTAGTGTCAACGCCTGTGTTGCTTCCATGGAGGACCCCCAAGTTAAGGCTATTCAGCTAATTAGTGATAAGAAGAATGGACTAGAACCCAGGTATCATACTCCCCTAAATGGTGATCTTTCCAATATATTATATATTACTTGGAAAAATTTGAACATATATGTCAGTTGTAAAAAAGATTAATATAGAATTCCTTTTCTTAATTTTTCAAAAGTGAAAATAATTTTCCCTAAGACTATAATTTCACAATTCTCCTTCTCTTTTGGTAAGCTTGTTTTTTGTTGGATAAAAGCTAATTGAGCTTTCAGACGCTTCACTAACTTAATTTTAATCTCTGGTTGCCCTTCTCTATATATTTCTTTTCCATTCAGATGATAAGCATGCAATTGTAGTTAGCCTGATTAATGTTTTACATATTTCCCTAGGCATTCATACAGAATTGACTAAAATATAAGTTACCCTTGGCTTCAGAAAACTTCTGGCATTTAGAAAACATGCACAAAATATACCCCTTGGTAAGCAGTGCTCCAACTTACAATTTTCTTCCTTTTAAGGAAGGGGGAAGAAAAAGAGACATTTTCAAGGGAGGTTTTGGTTACAGTAAAGAGATTCTGGTTTGAAACCATTATTTTTTTCATTTCATTCCACTTCAGCCTTTTCCTTGGCATAGGAGAAATTAAAAAATGGATGTATTCAGGTGTTTTTAACACGATGAGCTGGAATGGAATGCAGAATCAGCTCTTTTCTCCTTTTCATCTCAGAGCAAAAATATCACTGTATCTTAAATTGCTTTGGGTCAGAACACTGTTTGTTGAATTATTCAACAGTTTGAACTGGTAGAATTAGAGGATTCATTAGACTGAAGGTCAAAAGTTAAGTTTAAAACATTTCCTTATAGTTATGATATGACTCACAATGTTGACAGATTCCAGAAAGGCCGCAGGAGCTGAGAGATGTGTGGTCTTAATGAACTAAAAACACTCTTTTGCCTGGTCATTTAGCCCCTCGACCACTCAGAAGTACCTTGAATTCAGATCACTTGCGTGTGTGTTAGATCTGTAGGCAAGTGTGTACTGGGTGAGATTCCCACTGGTTTTTTTTTCCACAAGGTATTTACACGAGAATGAAAATTGTTCTATTGGTTTATTTTCATTTTCCTGTGTTTATCCACATCCCATGAAAAAATAAATCTGGGTCATACCAGGTCATATAATTTGAACAAACAGAACTTTCTGCTCTTCAGTTCATCTTTAAGTTAATTGTGCATGCGTGCTATGTTGCTTCCATTGTGTCCAACTCTTTGCAACCCTATGGACCATAGCCTGCCAGGCTCCTCTGTCCTTGGCATTCTCCAGTCAAGAATACTGGACTGAGTTGCCGTACCCTCCTCCAGGGAATCTTCCCCACCCAGGGATCGAACCCTCTCCTGTTATGTCTCCTGCATTGGCAGGTGGGTTCCATACCAGTAATGCCACTTGGGAAGCCCTAAGTTTATTTATCAAAAGAGCCTGTGGCTGGAAGTCATAAGATGAAACTATTTCTCATCAATAGTATGCGTATGCAGGGTACCGAGTGCTCTAAGGCAGTGAAGTATTTACCTAGCTTCTTCCTTATCTATATGTACATAGAGGGTAATTAATGTTGAGTATCACCACTGTAGAAACAGGTAAGATGATTTGCAGAAACAAACCAAGAATGCTGTTCTCTTGACATCAGTCTGCCCACTATGACCCACTTCCCCTTCTCATTTGGCAGCTTTGGGAATTTGGAAAGTTGGGCTTTGGGCTTTGTCACTACCTGACATCCTCTAGTGCTCCCCAGTAATTCATTATCCTGATGTCTGTTGCGACTCACTTTGTAACATGCATTAAGTTATTAGTTTGGACGTTTCAGAAATAATTGATGGTGAAGCCATCTGAAGAATAAAGATGTTCCCTTACTATTTTGGCTGTGGCCACTCTCCTCTCCATTAAGGCTCTTTCTTTCCATGTAATTGATGACATCTGGTTGACATGTATTTTAAGGTTCTAAGCTGCCAGAGGTGGTGTGATTTATTTCTTAGCAGCTTTTGGTATAGATGACCATTTCCTTTGCCTTGAAACATCTTCATTTTTGGTCTTCAGTAATATTACCCTGCCCTGGTAATGCGGAACATTACCCTTCCATCTTACTGGCCATTCATTCTTGGTCTCCTTTATTGACCTCCTGTGTGCTGTGCTTAGTTGCTCAGTCATGTCTGACTCACTGTGACCCATTGGACTATAGCCCACCACGCTCCTCTGTCCATGGAATTTTTTCAGGCAAGAATACTGGAGTAGGTTGTCATTTCCTCCTCCAGGGGCTCTTCCCAGCCCAGGGATGGAACCCATGTCTCTTATGTCTCCTGTATTGGCAGGTGGGTTCTTTACCTGCTGAGCCATCAGGGAAGTCCACTGACCACCTGCCAACCACTAAACTTTGAGAGTGCTTGGGTCTTGAACTTGGACCCCATTCTCTCTTCATCTACATTCTCCTTCTTTACCTCTAATGATATCATTTAGTCCATTGGTTTTAATATCATCTGTAGGTTAATTACATTTCAATTTATATATCCAAACTCTTATGTGGATGTCTGAAGGACTTCGTATACATATGTAGCTAAAGAGAACTCATGTTCTCCAGTCCCCATCCTGAAAGGTGATTTTACCCTAGCCTTTTCAACCTCCGTGTATGGCACCATCATCCACCCATTTTTTTTCAGGCTAAAAACCTAGAAGTCACCCTCAATTCCTCCCTTAACCTCATTATCCCCATCCATACCATTATCAAATCCTATCTATTTTACTTCCCAGCTATATCCTGAACCTGACCACTTCTCACCATTTCCATTGTTGTAACCCTCGTTCAGATGACTGGCATCTCATCCCTGGACCGCTGCAGCAGCTCCTGCCCAGTCTCCTACTTTTAAAATTCATCCTCCGCACTGAACCAGAGGGCTATCAGGCACATTCCTGTCTTGCTGAAAGCCTCTCAGTGGTGTCCACTGATGGCGTAGACTCCTCACTGCAGGCTCACGCTCCTTGTGACCTGGCCCCGTCCCTCTGCCCTCCTCTCCCTCCACCACATGTCTCTGGGTGTCATGCCGCATGGCCTTCTCTCTGGGTCACAGATGTCCTGCTCCGTCCCCTTTGTCTCCACCGCCCCATCTGCTTCCTTTTCCTCTGGGTCATCTCTCTTCTGCTTTCTATCATTTATATCTTGACTCACTCCCTCCAAGCACACATGCCTGACTGTCCTAGCTGAAATAATTCCTCTTCAACCCTCTGTCTTCGAATCATCCTATTTCGTCTTCTTCACAGCACATTTTAATACTTGAAGTATACATTTAATACTTGTGTATATGTTCTGCTCTGTCATCCACCATAGGACCTTCTGGTCCTTGGGCGCCTGGCGGGATCACTGCTGTTCCCTCACTATTCACAACAGTACATAGTACAGTACATAGCGCTGCTTCTTGGTGCATAGTAGCAGCTCATGAAAGACTACTTGATTATATTTGCCTCTCGGTTTCTGTAGCTCTTTTCATTTATTTTTTAAAAAGAGAGGTAACAATTCCCTTTGATATGCTGGACTAGGTTAGATTTGCCACATTCATCTAAAGACATTACCCTGCCAGAGCCTATTAATCTTTTTAATGTAGCTTCCCTTTTTCTGTCTTCTTCTTATACCCATTTTGGAAGTGGATTTATTTTACGTTGTAAAACCAGTGCCCCCTTTTTTAACCTGTGTGTTACAACTGTTAGAAGCAGACTGTACTGACTTCTCTCCCTTCTCTCCTGCACTTGGAGTGGCTTGCCTTGAGATTGCATCTTTTTCATTGTGAAGTTGTGTAAGAATTTAGATCCCGTCTCTGAAGCAGTCATCATCCTTCAGCTCACTGCTCTGGGGTTGCAGAAGGGAAAATCCCTGGCTTATTCATCAAAGAGAGCTCTTTCATTGATGTTGCTGTGAATTCCTGCTCACATCAGATGTAGAGGTGATGATGGGAAGGAACGGGGAAGCCACAGAAAGGTGTCAGAGGGGAAATTGAGGACGGGTACTATAGTTCTCTGTCCTCTGCATCTTTGCGAGTCCTGCCTGGTTGCGGATGACCAAGCAAGATAGAAATCTAGCAAGTAAGGCTGAGTGGTCTCTGCCAACTTTCTGGCTAAGGTTTCTCTGTTCCAGCATAAACTTTGCATTCCCATGGCACAATTAGACTACTCTCTGCGTTGCTCATAAGTGTGTGATATTTTATGAATTGCTGGGGATGGGTGGTAACAGTAGTTGGGAAGATGAAAAAGAGATGGATTGTGTGCTCAGGGAGCTGTTGTTGAATATGAAAATAATCGACATAAAGGGCGTAATGTGATTTAGGCCAGAAGAAAGAAGGAAGAAAAATGTGGTGGCTGTTTGAAAGGGGGAGAGCCCATGTAGGCTGGCAGAAGGATGGGTGTAGGGAGATGAAGAGGGCAGGTTTCATGGAAGAGGGGCCATTTGAGGAGCTCAGGTGGTGTGGGGGTGGGGCAGCTGGGGAAAACGTGCCCCAAATGACTGAAGCATTAGGGAAGGTAACCCTCAGGTGTCCCTCTTGTTGTCCATGACCTTGGACAGCCTCGTTAAAGAAAAGATTGCCAAGCAAGCCTGCTAGACCTGGTGCAGAAGTAAGATCTGTTGAGCCCAATACACTCAAAATCTGCAAACCTGCTGTCCAGCTTCCATTGCAGATTCTACCCTGCACCTTGTCAGTACTGTGTTTTTGAGCAGGGAAACTGGGAGACGCCTACCCTACGGACTCTGAGGACCACGTCTTTTTTGCAGTAGATAGTCTCATTGATATTGATACGGAATCATTTTGCATTCTTAGATCCGACACTGGTAGATGCTTTATTTCAGTGAGTTATGAAGGCAAACAAAACAGAAACTAAGCCACAGTGGGAGCACCTGGAAACACAGTGGAACCGGCATGCTGTACAAGCCAAGGCCAGGGAAACTGTGTTTTGCTTTGGCAGGATGATGGAGAACCTTCAACTGCTGAGACTGTGCTTTCCTTTTCTGAACAAGCATTGATGAAAGGAAAAGATGCTTCTTATCATTGAATAATTTAAACACACCTCCAAAAGCAGAGGTTAACAGTATGAGTGTTTCCCAAGTCAGGTTTTCAAGGGTCACCTTCTACTGAAATGTCACTGATGGGTACCCTGTCCTCCTACTTATGTCATAATTTTCTATAAATTGACCCTCTGTTTTATAAACCACCTACCATTCATCTCATGTCTTTTATTTATATGTGATGCTAAGATGCTGAATCTATTTATATGGAACTTATGTCTTCTGCCTTTAAAATCATTTCAGCTTTGGGGAAAAAATAAAATGACTTCTTGACCATCTTTGTAGCAGACCTATTAAGTCCAGCCCCTTCATCTCTCCCCTCCCCTGCCCTTGTTCCTCCCCACCCCCTCCAGATTCTGTAACATTCTAAGCCTGCAGGGATTGTGGAGGACATAATAAAAGATCTTGGGTATTTTAAGGATTTGAAGTGCAATGAAAGGAAATTACTGACACACTGAATCGCCTTTTAATGGGAGATGGTGATATCGATCTGGTAATGTTTCCTGCGGTCCTAGTTGTAATAACTGTATAATATCATACATTTTATCAAAATAATTTAAAAGCTGGCAAATGAAGTTGTTATGGAACCTCTGTGTAAAATGAAATGAAAGTCACAGGGTCTAGAAGTTGGTGAAGGAGTAAGAACAGACTATATTTAGTCTTGCAGGGCTAAATTAGGGGAGAAGTATAGTTCTGTAGCCAGAATAAATTTCTGAAAATCAAGTTCATGTTGACAAGGATCTCTGAGTCTCTGGGCCTCTGTTATTCCATAGAGAGTAAAAAATGATGGTATCATCCCCTCATTGGTTTTAACCATTATTATTCTTCCTCGCTGATGTAAGTTAGTATGCAAAGTTGCTTGATTTGTAGAATATGATTATGTTTATTAGAACGTTTCTGGTATAATAAACTGACTTTATGAGGGGCCTGCTATCAGCAGGCTTCAAGTTTAGTGCATAGCTCAATGCACTGGTTTTTATAGCCCGTAATGAAATGTCTGCTGTTATCAAAAATTTAATGAAAATTATGGGGGTATTTCTCAGCTTTCTTATTAAAAATCAGGTCTCAATATTTCTAAGACTCTCATTATTACTTTAATCAGTTTGTGCTCGCATTATCTTCCTCGAGCACTGAAATTCTTGAATTTTCACATTTTCATCGGCGCTGTTTTGTCACTGTTTCCTTCCCATGCATAATCTAGAACATGATTATAGAGGAATGGCAGAGCATAATTATGGGAGATTTCTTTTTTTTTTTTTTCAGAAAATAGGCACACGTTGGAAAAAAATACTTTCCTGTTATTTCCTTTACTCTCATATTACTGCCACACTTCATGTCCAACAGCAGGTGTGTGGGTTTTCCACACAGCAGTTATTTCTGCAACACAAAATGTGTGTCCTACAATTGAACTCAGTTCTGACATTGTCTGCCTGGAGGTAGCATCACTTTCCTTGAAGGAAGGATTCAGTTTCATAAGACTGTCTCAACTTAAGGCACCAATGCACATCTCAGGTTGTCTTCTGATGGAAAGAAAGTGAAAGTGAAAGTTGGTCAATCCTGTCCAGCTCTTTGAGACCCCAAGGAATTCTCCAGGCCAGAATACTGGAGTGGGTAGCCTTTCCCTTCTCCAGGGGATCTTCCCAACCCAGGGATCAAACTCAGGTGTCCCTCATTGCAGTGGATTCTTTCCTAGCTGGGTCACGAGGGAAGCCTGTCTTCTGATGGACTCGGCTGTAAATCTGGGTTCCTATGACCCTCTCCTAGAGTTCCATAATTTTCTAGAACAGCTCACATAAGTTAGGGGGACACTTACATCTGCTAGTTTATTATATAATCAAGGATACAGATGAACAGCTAGATGGAAGAAGTATACAAGCCATGGTATGTGGAAAGAGATGCTGGGCTTCCATCTCCCCTCTGGGAACATCATCTCCCAGCACCTCCACATGTTCTAGTCTGGAAGCTTCCTGAAACCCATTCTTTGGTTATTTTCATGGAGGCTTCATCATGTGGCCCTGCTCAGTCATTAACTCAGTCTCCTGTCTGTCTCCTCTTCCCAAAGAATGAGGGTGGGGTGGAAAGTTCCAGGCTTCTAATCATAGCTTAGTTTTGATAATTTCAAGCTTCTAATCATTCCCTTAGTCTTTTTTTGGTGAAGCTATACAGGAATTATACAGGAATTCACCAAGAGTCACCTAATTTGAATAAAAGGCATCACCATTGGTCAGGAAATTCCAAGAGATTTAGGAGCTGTTTGTCAAGAACCAGTCAAAGACCAAAGATTAGAACAGAGTGATCCTCCTAGTGCTGTTAACACTTAGGAAATTAGAAGCATGTTAGGAGCTCTGTGCCAGGAACTGGGGGCAGAGACCAGTGTGTGTGTGTGTGTGTGTGTGTGTGTGTGTGTAAATCTCCAATACTTTAGCCACCCGATTCAAAGAGCTGACTCATTGGAAAAGACCCTGATGCTGGGAAAGATTGAAGGCAGGAGGAGAAGAGGGCTACAGAAGTTGGGATGGTTGGAGGGCATAACTGACTCAATGGACATGAGTTTGAACAAGCTCTGGGAGATGCTGAAGGATAGAGAAGCCTGGCATGCTGCAGTCCATGAGGTTGCAAAGAGTCAGATACGACTTAGCAACCAAACAACAGAGACATATATATATATATATATATATAGAGAGAGAGAGAGACATATATATATAGACTATATAGACATATATATATATAGACATATATATGATATTTATGTGTATTTTTCCATTATTTCACAAATAACTTCTTTTTGTAACTATATTTGTAATAATACCACACATTTTCTTGATTTGCTCTTCAATTAAAAATATCTGATTACTCGAAGGGTCACTAATGTTTGATTCAGAATTATTGATAAGAGGAATGTTTTCTAAAAAATTAAATAATATTCCACTTAATTGCAATTACATATTCAAATTTTGATTTAAAGTCCCAGAGTTTTGAGCACTTTAGATGCATTAATTTGTTTTATTACTTCTGGTTGATTTTCAAATCTCATTTCTGTGAATGTGACATGCCAGTTATAAAGCATTTTTAAATAATTAAATTGTACAGGACTTATCTTCTAGAAAATATTTTGGCCAAAGGTTTTTATATACTTTTAAATCACTAAAAATATCTTACACTTATGTTATTTCATTGTATTTCTGTGCTTCCTTTATTAGCTTAGGGACAAAACTATAGTATTTTGACTTTGCTATCATCTTAGAAGTCTCATTTTACCCAGTTTTATAAACCCAGAGGAAAATAGAACACTGAATTCCTGACCTTTCCTGTGACTCTGTAGGCACTCACATTTGTCTAGCCACTCTTATATGTTTATTTTGCTGTGTTATTTGCTTCTATGAATGTTAATATAAAGAGCTTTTCACAGCTGCTGAAAACCTGTAGATCCATATGAAAGAATGACGACTTTGTAAATGGGCATTAGGAGACATTTTTCATAAAAAAATCTATTTGCGCACATACATGATGGCCACTTCCGCATTTTAATAATGTGCATCAGATGTTTGATGCAGTATAAATCAGTGTGGCAACAATAACAGGGGACTTCTGCCACAAGATGAACCCTGCATCCTAAGCCTTGACTCTCTGGCCTTCCCTGGCATCATACCCAAAGCAGGAGCCTTCTTCCCCATCCCCCTCGCTCCCTGAGAGGCTCTGCAGCAGCCAGCCCCTCTCCTTGTCTGGTGCTGAATTAGGGACTCGCCTCTGCAGGATGCCTCTTTTTCCTTTCTTCCTAGTTGGCCATCCGTGTTGCTAGAGGGACTTTTCCCTTTCGCCTGCTTTCAGCATTGAACTCCCTCACCATCGTAAATCCAAGCTCTGGTGCCTGGATTTCAAAAGCTGCCATCACTGGTCTCTGTTTGGGGATTCCTCCTAATTTCTCTGTAAATGCTGAGACCCTCTGTCAGTCTTTGGTTCTACTGATGGCAAACATAACATGCTTGTTTTCTTTTCCAGTACATCAATTATGGCTCCCTTCCCCCAGCCTTTCTGGACTGTATTTCCTAAGTCATCTTAACTATACCCAAACTTATCTGTCTTCTAAAGTCCATCTCGATTCCTACCTTCACCATGTACCCGAATCACTGCTCATCCTCACTTGGTAGACAGACTGGGTCTCTCACTGATTGAACACTTCTGGGCAGTCCCTTGGCTGGGACTTGGTGTTCTTACTGCAGGGATCCCAGGTCCCACCCCTGGTCTAGTCCGGGGGCCACAATCCCATAAGCCACTGCATGGCACAACCGACCAACCAACCAACCAAACAAAAAACTTACTGACATATACACACTGCTGTGTATAAAACAGATAACCAGTAACTTACTGTATAGCAAAAGGAACTCTACTCAATACTCTGTAATGTGCTACATGGGAAAATAGTCTAAGGAAGAGTGGATATATGTATAAATGATTCACTTTACTGTCCAGCAGAAACCAACACACACTGTAAATCAACTATACTCTCATAATAATCAATTAAGAAAATAAATTAAAAGCCATTAAAAAATTAACTACCAAGTGAATGATTACACTTCAGGAGCACATGCACTTTGAAAAATAAGGAACACCTTTTGTGTGCCCATATTGATGATTATGATTCCCAAATTTGAGACTTATTTACATTTTTGCTTATTAATCGCAATCTTCTATTTTCAATAATTTAAGTTTTCTAGCAACTTTCCTAAGCTATAAAATGAAATGTCTCATCTTTAGAATATTTTCACCGTTAAAATTAGAGTCAAATTTGCGTACAGAGTTTATCATATATTTATAATATTATATGTATGTGGTACATATAGGGTAAGATTTTTGAAAGGACCAATATCTCAAAAAGCTGGCTTAAAGCTCAACATTCAGAAAACGAAGATCATGGCATCGTGTCCCATTAATTCATGGTAAATAGATGGGGAAACAGTAGAAATGGTGGCAGACTTTATTTTTTGGGGGCCCCAAAATCACTGCAGATGGTGACTGCAGCCATGAAATTAAAAGATGCTTACTCCTTGGAAGGAAAGTTATGACCAACCTAGACAGCATATGAAAAAGCAGAGACATTACTTTGCCAACAAAGGTTCATTTAGTCAAGGCTATGATTTTTCCAGTGGTCATGTATGGATGTGAGAGTTGAGCTATAAAGAAAGCTGAGCACCGAAGAATTGATGCTCTTGAACTGTGGTGTTGGAGAAGACTCTTAAGAGTCTCTTGGACTGCAAGGAGATCCAACCAGTCCATCCTAAAGGAAATCAGTCCTGAATATTCATTGGAAGGACTGATGTTGAAGCTGAAACTCCAATGCATTGGCCACCTCCTGTGGAGAACTGACTCCTTTGAAAAGACCCTGATGCTAGGAAAAATTAAAGGAGGGAGGAGAAGGGGACAACAGAGGATGAGATGGTTGGATGGCATCACCGACTCAGTGCACATGGGTTTGGGTAAACTCTGGGAGTTGGTGATGGACAGGGAGGCCTGGTGTGCTGCGGTTCATGGGGTCTCAGGGTCGAATATGACTGAGCTACTGAACTGAACTGATATCTCACTACATCAAGTTTTGAATGTGAAAAGGAGGCTGCTTGGCTGTCATGATGGGACATTTTTTTCTGCTAAATTGCAGTTCACTGTGCTTGAATTTGCATGGACAACTAGACCTGAATTAAAATGTCTTTAGCTCAAACTGTTTAACAAAAACAATGCCGAGAACACTAATTCTTTTTCTTCCTGTTAACATTATCAATCATTCTAGCAATGCAATTTTACCCAAGTAGTCACAAAATTGTGGTGTCATAAAATGATAGAGCTAAAAGTGACTTTAAAAATCAATTTTAACCAGAATTTTGACATACTCAAGACCACAAATAAGCCTTTTACTTTGGCCTGTGTGGTAGATTAGATTGTTGTTGAAAATTTTCACTCCATTCTCTGTCCCCATGGGAAAAATATATTTTCTCACTCTGGAATCTGGGACTGCCCATTTCATTTGATTTGTCCACAAGGTTGGTGGAATCTGCTACCTGTTCCTTGGTGACTTGCTCCCTTCAGCCAGTGGAATATTAACACTCATGACATGAAGAGAGATTTGAAAGGTGTCTTGTGCTTTGGCTTTGCCATGAGAAGAACTTCCACCCCTCCTTGCCCTCCCGCAGGTAGCTGGGTGCCTGAATGTATGCGTGTTGAGCAGACCTAGCTCCATCTGCAGTGGGGAATCAAGCTCAGCTGACCCACAGTTTGAAGCAGAGATGCTGACCTGCTGAGATCAGAGCTGGCTTGGGGACCTATGTGCATGAAATTGAAATGCTAATGATTGATTGTATTCCACTGAATTTGGTGTATTTGTTATATAGCATAATTGTGATGTTATTTAATTGATGTAGACTCATAGGACAACCATATTTGTTATTAAATCATTTCTGTTTCTGGCAAAATCTTTCCGAACTAACTCACTTTCTGAGTTCCTTTCTGGGCTCATAGACACTCCCTTCCGACTCTGATAAAATAGTCTGACTGATGCTTTATGACTCACTGATCACAGCCAGCTGGTAGCTTATTCTTCAAGGAGCCCACATACTTCTGCCCACAACAGTCATTAGGTGCTTACAATAATAAGTTTGGGTTGCACTCAAACTTGCTGATACCAGTTGTACCTATTAGTGAAATACATTTGTGTAAAGATAGTTGTTTCTTTCCATATTAAATACTGGGGAAAATCTAGTTTCCAAAAAGTTTCTGTCACATAAGGCAAGTGAGATAACTGTTTAAGAATGGAAAACAATTGTAAGCTCTTGAAGATTGCTTTGAAAGTATCCCTAACTTATTACTTTACCTTAAAGAATGTTGTTATTTTTTAGTCCCAAAGTTGTGTCCAACTGTTTTGTGACCCCAAGGACTGTAGCCTGCCAGGCTCCTCTGTCCATGGGATTTCCCAGGCAAGAATACTGGAGTGGGTTGCCATTTCCTTCTTCAGGGGATCTTCCCGACCCAGGGATCGAACCCGAGTCTCCTGCTTGGCAGATGGATTCTGCCTAACTAGAAATCATAGACAACAACCTGTGTGTGCCATTCATATAAAACAGAACTGAGAGAAGCCTTGGTCTTCTCTAATGATGGGTAAATGAACCCTTGCCAACAAAGATCCGTCTAGTCAAGGCTATAGTTTTTCCAGTAGTCACGTATGGATGTGAGAGTTGGACTATAAAGAAAGCTGAGTACCAAAGAATTGATGCTTTTGAACTGTGGTGTTGGAGAAGACTCTTGAGAGTCCCTTGGACTGCAAGGAGATCCAACCAGTCCATCCTAAAGGAGATCAGTCCTGGGTGTTCATTGGAAGGACTGATGATGAAACTGAAACTCCAACACTTTGGCCACTTGATGCACAGAGCTGACTCATTTGAAAAGATCTTGATGCTGGGAGTTGGTGATGGACAGGGAGGCCTAGCGTGCTGTGGTCCATGGGGTTGCAAAGAGTCAGACATGACTGAGCAACTGAACTGAACGTAACTGAGAGGAACTTACATTTATGTATTTTATGTTAAAATTATGTGTTTAAGACATGATTTCCTATTTTAATTACCTATCACCTTTTTTGATTCATCAGCCCAACTATTGAATTGAAAAGAAGCTTTGTTAGGGATATTTAATTTGAGTTTGCTCCCTTGTAGAAAATTTTTGGGAAATTTGTGAGGTTTTGACTGTTGGAATAAGCATTCTTTCATGTTTGTTCTGTATGATAGTATCTCTCCCCATAAGTAGGCATTTATTTGGATGCTCCACACAGTTAGAATTTTCTGGGGCTCTTTGGATTTTCAGTGTGCAATTTTAAGGGTCACATTTTTGGGCTTATTATATCTAAAAGTAATTTTAGGGAATATATACTAATGAAAACTGGAAGTTGAGGTGGGTGAACGATTGTATATATATGTGTATGTATATATATATATATATTTTACATGTGTATTCTTTATGAAGTACCTATAGATACCCATATATATGCTTCATAAATTTATAGTTTGTGTATATATATATTCTGTCCCTATATAAGGAAGTCATAAGTACATGTCAAAATAAATGGATGAATAAAGACAGGCTGTGATTCAGCTCTTCAGGTTTGAATCCTGTTTGTACAAAGTTAATCTGCCTCATGCAGTGATTCATGTTAGGTCCCCTTGCCATGAGTGCCAATTAGAAAAAACATGTGATTGAGTAAAGGACGTTTTTCTGGAGACCAGCCCATCCCAAGAGACAGTCTGTCTCAAGCATGATAAATACAGTGTTGGTTGATTGTGTGGCCAGTTAATGTTTTCATCATGGGTGGCTTCCTGTTCTTTGCGGTGGACACTACTGAATTCCAAGGACCACAGGAACATCAGGAGAAGAGGTAAGGGAAACAAAAGCTCAGAATTAGGAAATGCTTCTCCCTCCAGGTTGAAATTCTAGCCTGAGCAGTACAGAGATGGGTCCAAAGAAAAGTGGTATCATTTAAAGTCACTACTATACACTTTATGGAAGAGTTTTTAAGCTTTATATACTGTCTGTAGGAGAAGGCAGTGGCACCCCACTCCAGTACTCTTGCCTGGAAAATCCCATGGACGGAGGAGCCTGGTAGGCTGCTGTCCATGGGGTCGCGAAGGGTAGGACATGATTGAGCAACTGCACTTTCACTTTTCACTTGCATGCATTGGAGAAGGAAATGGCAACCCATTCCAGTGTTCTTGCCTGGAGAATCCCAGGGACGGGGGAGCCTGGTGGGCTGCCATCTATTGGGTGGCACAGAGTCAGACATGACTAAAGTGAGTTAGCAGCAGCAGCAGCAGCAGCATACTGTCCATAAGGTGACCTTAGGGTATGCAGGTTTGTCTGAATACCCATCAGGTACCACCTGTCTCCCACCCTTGGTGTGAGACACCCCAGCACATGGCTCAGCCTCCCTCACTGACAACTGCTGAGGCCTTCTATGTAAAGGGCAAGTGTAGGTCAACATGGAGGCCAAGATCTAAGGCAGTGAGCATGCATCTATCAGAAGGAAGGAAGAATATTGAATAAATGTCTACAGAGGGAAGGTTCTGGAGAGAACCTGAAGAGTGGATTTGGGAAGAGGGACATGGAGGTCCTTCTAGAACTTCCTCAGTCCATGCCACCCTCTCCCTCTCAAGTGGGACGGGTCGCCTACAGGTCTTCTTGATAGCAGTGCTGTGTTTGAATCAGTCTCCACACCTGGCAGACTCTGTCAGCTTACTATGCATTGTATGTTCCCCTTTTCTGCCTCGTTGTTGCCTTGCTCCTGGGCATTCTTCGTTTGCTCCTGGAATATTAAAGCAGGTCTCCAGGGTGTCTTTTGCCTTTCAACATACCCCTCATCTATTATTTCCACAAGCGTGACCTGTAAATCACGAATACAAGCATGTTCATCATTTCCTTGAACCATTTCCGAGTTTCTGGTGACTAACTCTGTGATGGAGTTAAATCCTAGTACCTCAGCCTCCGAGCCAGTTTGTGCTTATGAGTTGGTGACTGGCCATCTCTTCAGCTTCACCTCCATCAGCTACGCCCTTCTCTCATCATAAGTACCCCTTTGATCTAGCCTTGCCCAGTTACGACCTGATGTTCCTCAAAGTTGTCAGGTTGCTTCAAGTCCGTGTACTCCTCCTTGTATCAACATGGCCCTTCCGTGTCCCACTGCGCACATGCTCCGTCGCTTCAGTCGTGTCTGACTCTTTGCAACCCTGTGGGCTATAGGTGCCAGGCTCCTCAGTCGTGGGATTCTCCAGGCAAGAAGTCTGGAGTGGGCTGTGATGCCCTTCTCCAGGGGATCTTCCTGACCCAGGGATCGAATCCTCATCTCCTGAATTGCAGGCAGATTCTTTACTGAGTGAGCTACCAGGATAGCCTTTCTTTTCCTAGTACTTGTATTTCTCTTTCAGAACTCAAGCCTGATATGTGTATTCTATTTGAACTAATAATTCTACATATAAATATTCCATATGTTAATGTACAAATATTTATGTGCAAATATGTTTATTGCTACTGTTTATAATAGCAAAAGTACTATCTTTGAAACAACATAACTATCCAGTAGTAGGGAAATGATTTAATAAACACCATCCAATACTGCATTTACCTTGTGTTAGATTTACATTTTCATAGATTTTTTGATAACATAAGAGAACATCTGTAATATTAAATTAGAAGAGTATGAAGCACAAACACGTGTATATTTATTCTCATTGATTAGTTTTAGTCTGTTCCTCTTTTTACTGAGGAGGGGAAGAGAGAGATTGGAAAATATCATGAGAAGGAAATATTTTAAAAGCAATGGTACCTCTTTGGGTGGTAGAATTATGGGTGATTTTAATTTTTCTTTATATTTTATTTATGTAGTAAATAAAATTTATAGAAAATATTTATATTCATTTATTATGTTTTCCAAGTTTCCACAAGTGTATGTGTATCTTATAATCAAGAAAACACTTCTAATTAAACACATGCAAATGAGCTCCTGGGTCCACCTGCCTGGGAAGCCTTCCAGGATCTCTGCTACCCGTGGGGATCTCGCTCTTTCCCATTTCTGCAGGCACTGTGCTCAGCTTCAGTTGTGCATCTGTGCTGCTGGGTTCTAGTCACTGATCTGTTCATCTCTCCCAGGCCCAGACTGTGATATTCTTCAGGGCAGACAGGAGTCTTCAACGACATCACTTCCCTATGATGAATGTTCAGACAAAGGTCGTGAACCCATAAAATAGCAATGACACCTCCTCCAGAGTTAGGCAGCTACCTACTCGTTCACTGGCCTGCTGTATGATAACAGGAGACCTGGAAAGCACGGGGACCTGGGAGAAATGATGGTAGGTTTGCAAGGCCGCTTTTCTTGGAACTTAACCCGAAGTCCTCACATTTAAGGGTGTCCTAATACTCAACCCCCCACCTCCACCATCTGACCTCTACAAATTGCCCCTTCTTTCAGCTCTGTTTCAAATGCCAGCAGCTCCCTGAAGCTTTTCCTAATGTTTTTGGTCTTATCAGAGATTTGAAATCTCTTTATCAGGACTTCCTGTCTCTTGCCTTGTATTGGTTATTTTTGTTTACATCCTTTATTCTGTGAAGGTGAGGAGACTTTAAGGATCCTCAAGGGTATGAAGCATGTCTTGTTTAGATTTCAGTCCTTAACAGTGAGTGCCTGTTATATCTTGTACATTATTATAATGTACTTATATTTTACATAATAATCATAATTATTAAAATTATAATTTTGTACATATTTGGTGCTCTGTAAATGATTGTGTCCTTCTAGCACTAATTCTGCCTTAGGATTTTTTCTTACCTGAGCCTTCCCTAACCAGTCAATCTTAAACTAAAAATTTTATTTGCCCAAGAACTTGAGTGTCTCTTGCATGCTAAGTCGCTTCAGTCATGTCTGGCTCTTTGCAACCCCATAGACTATATTCCACCAAGCTCCTCGGTCCATGGGATTCTCCAGACAAGAATACTGGAGTGGGCTGCCATGCCCTCCTCCAGGGGATCTTCCTGACCCAGGGATCGAAACTGTGTGTCTTCTGTCTCCTGCATTGGCAGGCGGGCTCTTTACTGCAGAGCAACCAGGGAAGCCCTATCTGATTTGTATTTTATTTTTCTGTATAGTCATTGTCACCAGCAGACATACATAGTTAACTTTATTTATGTCTCTCGAATCTCCAATAGATGGAAAGATGAATGGTCATTTGTTCACAGCTGTTTCCCCGGAGCCTATGACTGTGTCTGGTGTGTATTAATAAAAGGCATTCTGTCCATATTTGTGGAAAACACAGTGAAGGATAAATACATTCTGTTCCATTCACTTCAGCAACAAGGTACACAATGCTTACCATTTCTAAAGTGCTATAAAAAGAACTGTAGGTTAGGATGAGAAAGCTCGACTCCTGGTCCACAGAATTATTTCTGTCTCATAGGAGATACAACATGAACTTTGATAAGTAGAGTGACATACAGTGTCCAGGGGGAATCTGAGGAGTAGGTGTATCTTTGATTTCCTCTAGGTGTATGCATGAGGGCTTCTTGGAGGAAGTAACATAGCTGAATCTTGAAACGTGGGTAAGATGTGGACAGTGGTATAGAAAATGGTAGGTGGTGGAGATGGCTGGAGGGATAAACAAAAGTAGTGGATGAGAAAATGGATCGGAGGGCAGCAAAGAGGTCATTCATCTTAGTTTAGATGAAGAGGGTTGGAGGGGATGACGGAGGAAGCAGTTTGGAATTATGCTTAAAGCTGTGAGCATCCCTGTGGATGCTGAGCAAGGGTATGTTGTGAAGCCTGGGGAAGGAGGTTCATGGGGAGGAAGACCGAGAGTCAAGGGGAGGCACAGAAAGGAGAGGGACCCGCTGAGGGGTGGGTAAGTGTGTGTGGCAGGGGGTGTTATGTCCATGGAGCTTGAGAGTTTACAGTATGAAATGGTGCAGGGACGTTTGGAAAATAGGACGAGGAGAGCTTAAGTTCTTCCTCTCTTGTTTCATGCGTGCACCAAGAGTAGTAATGTTCTTTTTGCTGTGCCTAGTCATACCTGACTGTGTGCGACCCCATGGACTGTGGCCCGCCACGCTCCCCTGTCCAGGGCATTCTCCAGGCAAGAACGCTGGAGTGGGCTGCCATGCCCTCCTCCAGAGGATCTTCCTGACCCAGGGATCGAACCTGTGCATCTTATGTCTCCTTCATTGGCAGACAGGTTCTTTATCACTAGTGCCACCTGGGAAGCCCCAGTAATACTCTTTGACCCCCTCTTAAAAGGCTGCTTTGGAAGTGTGAATTAATTTTTGTTGAACATTAGCTTTACTGTAAATGCGGGAAATTTCAGCACTGGTTGGGACTTCAGTAACCATCATTTCTATCTTTTCTGTTTGCTGTTACCTGAAATTTACAATCTGATTTAGCTTTTATAAAATAAACCTTTGATGTTAGTATGCTTATTCTTGTTTTATAGGTGAGAAAACTAGGGTGTAGAGTTCGAATGATTTCTCCACAGTCACAATTAAATTACTGGTATTGGAACATGACCTTCAGAATTCTACTCCTGTACAAATCCTAGTTCAGTGCTCTGTCTGCAGCTCAGACCAGTTCTTTGGAAATTCTTCCTCTCTCATCTTGGCATTATCTCCCCAGAAAAGATCATACTGGTAACCATTTTATCCCCATTAAAGCAAAACCAAATCTGAGGCTTACTTATCTGTGGCAAGCTTTGCTTCTGAGTTGCAAGGGATTAGGAGTTTTTTTACTTGACAGGTAGCGTGGAGTATTATAAAATTCATCAGACAAAGTTTTTGACACCAAACTGCCACCTCAAGAATTAAACCTTAGATCACTTTCTGAATCATCTTAGATACTGTGACAGTTGGGTAGGCCTGGTTCTATCAAAGCACTGGCTCTGTAACACCTCTTAGATTCTCTGCTCATTAGTTTTCCTAGTTTGGGTTTCAGAGAATTTTTAGCTATCAGTTCAGTGAATGCTCTAAAGAGTTGAATCCAATCTCTTTTGCAACATTTACAGTTACTGATGGCCTATTCACTAGAGGGCTTCCCTGGTGGCTCAGAGGGTAAAGGGTCTGCCTGCAATACTGGAGATCTGGGTTTGATCCCTGGGTCAGGAAGATCCCCTGGAGAAGGAAGTGGCAACCCACTCCAGTATCCTTGCCTGGAAAATCCCATGGATGGAGGAGCCTGGTGGGCTACAGTCCATGGGGTTGCAAAGAGTCGGACACGACTAAGCGACTTCACTTTCACTTAAATAAACTTCTGGTCTCATCTTCAATTCAGGAAGAGCTAATGATGCATTCGGTGCAATCGGAATCCTGGTGCTTTCTGAAAATCTTTGTTAAAGTGGCTTTGAGCAAAGTGAGAGCTACAGGATGAGTTGGCTATGTCATTCACTCATTCATGCATTTATTCCTTTATTTCACATTATTTATTGGGCTACTGTACCTTGAAGAAACTAACTAGACCCTGACCTTAAACTAACTAGACCCTGACCCTAAAGTAATTTAATATCCAGAAAGGGTAATAAGACTTCTTCTTTAAAGCCTTTGCTGACTCACTGAGGCAGATGGTAATAAAGTCCCAAGAAACGCAAAAGGTTTCTTGAGACTTGATTAAATCTTGTATCCTATTGTACTGCATTTCTGTATGTCCAGGTCTCTGAGTTTTGTGAGAACTTGGAACAAATTCTGTTCACTCATCTCTACCTCCCTAGTAACCAGGCACAACACAGCACAGGTTTTTAATAAATGTATGATGAATATATAAACACAGAAGTGTGGGATGAAGTACAGTTCCGTTGGGAAGACGGTGGAGAAGATGGCATCTGAACTGGCTTGCAGGATGGATGTGAAGAAATGGAGAAAGGGCATCACAGCAGTGGAGGCAGCATATTAAAGATACAGAAATGGGAATGCATTCAAGCCTCTGTGATTCAAGCAAGAGTGATTCTGTCTAGATGGAATGTGGGATTTGTCAAGGTAAGAAAACAGAAATCATGTTGGAAAAGGAGCTTGGGATCTGATGTGGGCTTTGCAGAAAAGGCAACAAATAGGCAATAAATTTGCAGCTCGCTGACTTTTGCACCAGTTCTAAAGACTCCATCTCTTAGATTTTAAGGTAAAGAAAGGTGAGGGATCAGAATGGGAATATCATGTTATGAGGATCAGAGCCTGGGAAATCCTTCGAGGAGCTCAGGACCGAGTAGGACTAAGACGGGAAGGAAGCCAGCGTGCTTGGAATGGGCCCATCCCACTGGAGAGCACTTGCGAGTTGTTTTCATCTGTCGACCTTGGGCCATGCTGTGTTTGAACAAACCTATGCTGGATTTTTGTTTAGATGAACTTTGCAGAGGCTGAGTGCTTGGAGGACTTGGTTACTCTGCCCCTTGGCTCTTTGCACGTGCGTCCAACACAGTACCTCAGCCCCCTCTGTCCTGAGGGTGCTTGCAGATCAGGCTTCGGCACAGATGTCTGCAACTGGCTGAGACGACTTTGTTTCCCCAGGTTGAGTGCAGTGCTGGCGTGTGGAGGAGCCTCTGTCAATATCGTCTGAGTGGAATTGAGTTGCTGAAATATAGCCAAAGACAGTGTTACTCATCTCAGGGCCATCAGAAACAGAAGTTTCCATCCATATCGGAGTTGGATGCTCCTAGCTTATGGGCAGTAGTGTTTTCTCCTAGGGAAATGACACTGTAGGCTTTCTCTTCCTGCAGCCCTCATGCCGCGGGGACTGGGGGAGCAGAAAGAGGAGGGCAGGGGGCGGTGGGCTGTCATCAGCTCAGTGGCTCTCCCTGGGACATGAACAGGGGGGTCCAGGAAAGTGGAGACAGCATGGGACCGATGTCTTCCCTTTGTCCCAGGAGAGGAGTGAGAGCCCAGCGCAGTGGAGACAGCTCGGCAGGCTCCGCTTGTGAGTTGCGTGTGCACAGCTCTGTGTGCAACTAGGTTTTCAGAAAACTTACCCAATCTGTTTGTTTTTCCAGTTAGACACACAAGGGTGTACACATCCAGTTTTTTACTGGGAACAAGCAGTTATCTATTAATGTGGTATTATTATTACTATTGTTTTGCAAACAGACTTTCTAGAATGGGGATAAGTGGACTCTGCAACTGTGTGTGGAGGAATGGGAGAGTTAGCATACTGGGGCCGCAGTGATGGTTCTCTTGTGGAGTGCTGGCTATGTTCTGTTCAGAGGGGCTTCCCTTCCTCGTATCTCACTTGAGGCGTCTACTCAAGTGGCTCTTTGACATTGGTGTGACACCTGGGTGCAGGCAGTTAGGTCTCTTGTATTTTCATGAAGTAATGTCTTAGTCAGATTTGGAATTATCTCCTTTATGCTTGGGGACAAGCAGCATCTTGGCAGAAGGTTTTCGATCTGGCTGTTGTGTATGTCAGTATTTTGTCTAAGAGGAGGCATCCCTATATTTTTACTTCCATGCCAAAATGAAGAAAACTTCTCTCTAGCCTCTGGGTGTTGAATTGATGCAGTAGAGGATGTAAATGGTAGCATATTGAGGGGATTCTGTGTTTTGTTTTCTAGAATGTTCCACTTTGTGTGCCTGCCCCTCCTCAGAAGATGATGGGGCCTGGTGGGCAGGATGGCAGGCAGTGAGTGAACAGCTTGGCAGCATCTTGAATGCTACTGCTAACGCTCTTCCCCAAGATGGGAGTGCTGGCAGAATCTGCTCCTCAGCGTGACTCCCTCCTCTCCCTGGGGACTGACTGCCTCCCTTTCCTGCTGGCTCCAGGCTTTAGACCAGAGACACTTCCTAATGGGAAACGCGCCCCAGTTTTGGCAGTGGGGACACACATCGCTGGTGATGCTTGTCACCCCAGCAGGTGATTTATTACAGAGATGCAGTGTGCGGTGTCGGTGGATTGGAGAAATTCAGGGTTCAAGTCTGTTTCATCGACTCCCAGGCAGGCAGTCACTGCCAGGGACAGCATCAGTCCAGGGCTTTTGATTATCCTAAACTTCATGTTGCAGAAGCCTGGATAATCTAGTGGTGGGTGAAGGATGTGGATGCCCAAATTCTGGAAATAGCTTTGTGAAACCTTTCCTTCTACTCACCGGAGGAAATGTGCTGTGTTTGCTCTCTATGTCACCAACAAATAGTTACTGGAGTGGAATGGGTCCTGTTATTTAAATTTGGAACATGTTTTTGGTGTAGCTGTGTCCCTAAATGACCACACGTGCAGCAGCAATATTCTCTGATAACTACTTGGTACTGAAAAGCCTCACAGTTGCCTTGTCTTAATCACATATCAAACACTTAGGGGCCCAATTATGAGCACTGTATTGTAGTGATGGCGTGGAGAAAACCTCCAGCTGTTGCCAGCCACTTTTTTAGGTTATGTACGAAGAGCTCACTTGCCTTTTCCTATTAGGGCCTGTGGCATGTATTTAAGAAAAGCTACCCCTGGTGGTCTGGGCTGAAGTAGTAAGTGAGTCAATCTGCGGCTTCCCATTGGCTCCGTACTTCCTCTTGAGCAAAAGACAATCCGTGAGGAACTCTGATTATGGCTCAGACCTTCAGCCTTAAGACGTTGCCCTTCGAGCTTGCTCTGTAAATACTGATTAGCCGCAAACCTTCCATTTTGGTCCTTCACCACCCAGAATGGTGCCTGGGTAAAGACGAAAACTGCTTTTCCCATTGCAGGAACACTTGAAACACTAGGTTCTTTTGCAGGGAGCCGAAAATAGGTTTCCTATTGTTCAAATGGATGTTTTAAGTGCTTTGCAGGTGCATCTTAGAGAATGGAGGTATTTATTTTTAATGAGAAGTGCTGAAGAATAACAATAATCGAAGCCATGGAGAATTGCAGATCAAAGCTTTTCTTTCATTATAAAACAAATGAAGGCCTCTATCTAGGAGCTAGTAAATTTATTAATTTTTAATAGAGGAATAGACTCTACATGGTAATTTGATTCTTTGGGCAGAAGATCCTTTAAGTGTTTAAAAATCTCCATCCTAAGGTGGCTTGGAGTGAGAACTTGCTACCACGGTATCACAAGATAGTCGATGTGCAGCGTGGCTGAGAAACTTACTCAGAAGCACCAAGGGTCCTTTACAACTGTTCTTCTGCCCACTGTATAGTATAGTATCTTACACTGTCACCATATTTAGCTCTTACTTTGGACCTGGCTTTCCTGTCTTGCTTTTTGAATCAGAAACGCCACTGTCAGGACGTAGAATTTTGTGCAGAGTAATAGGCAAACCCCAAATCTTCCAAGTCTAATTTTTAAAAATTATTTGTTATTTATTCATTCCTTCCTGGCTGCACTGGGCCTGCCTTGCTGCATGCAGGCTTTCTCTAGGTGCTGCAGGCGGGGACCACGCTCTAGTGTCAGTGTGTGGGCTTCTCACCACGGGGCTTCTCTGGTTGCAGAGCACAGGCTCCAGAGCGTGGGCACAGCAGTGGTGGCACACACGCTTAGTTGCTCTGTGGCATATGGAATCTTCCTGGACCAGGGATTGAACTTGTGTCCCTTGCATGGGCAGGCGGATTCTTAACCACCACACCATCAGGGAAGTCCTCTTCCACATCTTCTATTTCACATTTTTTCTGCCGTGGTTAAGATCTCCCCTCACCCTTCCAAATACTTGTGCTCCCCTCTAAGTGATCCCCATCATTTTGTCTCTTTTGGTTTGCAACTAGCAGCCATAATACTTCTTGAAGAAGCCAGCTCTGCTTTCTATGAGTTGCTGTGTGGAGTTGGATTTTTAAGCCGCTGAGCTTAGTGATCACTGCCCAGAGCCCTTGCAGCTGTCTGCAGCATTGTAGTGATGGCTTGGAAAGAGCCAGTCTGCTCCAGAGTGCCACGCATACCAGGGGGCAGCTCTTCCAGAATGTGTCTGCTGTCAACTGGACACGCTGGACTGGCCATGGCACTGAGGGCTGTGGCATTTGTTAAACTGGCCTGAGTATGGAGCCATTTGGCAGGTGCAGGAAAGTTGCAGAGCCAATGCATTGTCTCTGAGCTAAGTGTGTGGAGGCGTGCATTTGTCAAACAGAAGCCACTCCTGGGCTGAGAGATACTTTTTGGGAAATAAGATGAATTGTGAAGTCAAGAAAGCAGTGAGGTAGGGACTTCCCTGGGGGTCCAGCGGTTAAGACTCTGTGTTCCCGATGCAGGGGGCCTGGGTTTGATCCGTGGTCAGGGAACTAGATCTCATGTGCTGCAACTAAGGCCTGGTGCAGTCAAATAAGTAAAAAAATAAATATTTAGAAAAAGCAATGACATAGAGAAGGCCCTGTTCGGCAGGTTTTACCTGCTGCCTTAGCAATGAGGAGACTGTGGTGCAGAGGGATAGAGGGAGAGCCCTAGAGCTGATCAGGACCTGAGTCTGCTTCTGGCCTGCCCTCTTCTTCAGCTCTGCAGCCTGGCTTATTTACGCATTTCCTCATTTCCGATCTTGCCTGGAACAGGGCAATACATCAGTAAGTGAATGCATGTATGCCTTCTGTGTTTTAATGTGCATGTTTATGTTCATTCTTATCATCTGTTTGTTTACCCATATTGTAAATCTGCACGTGTTTGCCTAGCTTGCTTGTTTTCCCTCCCCCACCCCTCAAATTGGGGTTGCAGGAAGATAAGGACCTTGCTGCAACTAAAACAAAACCTACAGCATCTAAAATTCCATTTTCTGCTATGAGTTTTCAAAACGCGTTGCTAGGGAATGAGCCTCATAAATCAGATATTTGCTTTTTTTGAAAATCCTCCTGGTTTGCCGGGACCACACTTGGTTAGCTCTTTGGTGAAGGGCAGTTAACCTGATCTGGGAAAAGAAAGGTTTCTCACGTCACTCCCTCCCTGTCCCTTCTTTGTGAATGTACTGACAATTCCCCATTGGAGCTGCGAGAGCCTGAAAAGAATCCGCTGTGAGCACCAGGCCGCGCTTCCTGGGCTCCGGAGTCAGGGCGAGAGGTCAGGCCTCGAGGCAGAGGGGCAGAGCTGTAAAAACAGTCACAGATGACCCTGTGGGGTCCGCACAAGAGCAGGTGTTCTCCACATGACCTCTCTGGTGATTTCAGTCACACACGTTGGCTGGCAATTTGGAAACTTCGGTGTTGGAAGGGTTAGTCCTCCAGGACCGGCTCTAGTGCGTCTCAAGGTGGGGACAGTTCTTGCCTGTCACCTGTGTTTTAGTTCCAGGTATGGGAACCAAGTTCTGGGTCGCCTGATTCTGAATGAAAATCCCTATTGCACTGTCTCTTTCCTGCCTTCCTTTCCTTTCAAATGGCATGCATAGATGATGGAATTCCTTTTGACTTAAAAAAAATAAAACCCTTCATTTGATTTCACATCTCACTCGGGACTCTGCCCCGTTTTCTGCTCCCCTTTCACTAAACCTCCTTGAAGATTTGCTTATTCTTTTTTTTTTTTTAAGCAGAGGGTCATTTCAATAATGGTTTCTATTATATTTATTTATTTTGGCCATCCTGCAAGGCATGTGACATCTTAGTTCCCTGACCAGGGACTGAACCCATAACCCAGGCTCCCTGCAGTGAAAATGCAGATTCCCAACTGCTGGACTGCCAGGGAAGTCCCAGTAGTTGCTTACTGTTGTTTCTCTCACTTCCTTTCCATTTCATCCTTATCATGCCACTGAAAATACTCTTGTCAGTGTTGTCAGTCGCCCCATGGTCACTAGATCCAGCGGTCAGCACTCAGCCCTCTTCTTCTCTGAGCCATCAACAGTATGGGACACAACCCTTCATTTCTTGCCTCGTCCTTGAGACTCATTCTTCGGGGAAGGAGACACTGGCTTTCCTCCCTCCACACTACCCTCCCTTCTCAGCCTCCCTTACTGATGTCTCGTAGGTGCCCTTGTTGTGAAACATAGGGATTCCCCGGGTCGGTTCACTTCTCCTCTGAAACAAGATACATCCCTTAGTGGTGTCTAGTCTCGTGGCTTTTAATGCCCTCTGCAGATCATAACTGAAGAGCTCTAGCCTACCACTCCCTCATGCTGCAGACTCTTGTATATTCAGTGGTTCACTCAACATCTAAGTTGGGTCTTCAGAAGGCATGTGAAACTTCACATGGCCAGTGTGAATCTCGAGGTTTTCATCCCACGTAACTGCTTCTTCTGCCATCTTCCTCAATAATTGCAGCTCCATCATCTTTCTAGCTTGGAGTCTCCATTATATAAATTTTATATGTATATATATATATATGTATATGTATATAT
>ML663027.1:2287406-2389329 GCA_007570785.1 Antilocapra americana
CAGGAGTCTTCTCCAACACCACAGTTCAAAAGCATCAGTTCTTTGGCGCTCAGCTTTCTTTATAGTTCAACTCTCACATCCATACATGACCACTGGAAAAACCATAGCCTTGACTAGATGGACCTTTGTTGGCAAAGAATGTCTCTGCTTTTTAATATACTGTCTAGGTTGGTCATAACTTTCCTTCCAAGGAGTAAGCATCTTTTAATTTCATGGCTACAATCACCATCTGCAGTGATTTTGAAACCCAGAAAAATAAAGTCAGTCACTGTTTTCACTGTTTCCCCATCTATTTGCCATGAGGTGATGGGACCGGATGCCATGATCTTTGTTTTCTGAATGTTGAGCATTAAGCCAACTTTTTCACTCTCTGCTTTCACTTTCATCAAGAGGCTTTTTATTCCTCTTCACTTTCTGCCATAAGGGTGGTGTCATCTGCATATCTGAGGTTATTGATATTTCTCCTGGCAATCTTGATTCCAGCTTGTGCTTCCTCCAGCCCAGCGTTTCTCATGATGTACTCTGCATATAAGTTAAATAAGCAGGGTGACAATATACATCCTTGATGTACTCTTTTTCCTATTTGGAACCAGTTTGTTGTTTCATGTCCAGTTCTAACTGTTGCTTCCTGACATGCATGTATATATATGTGTGTGTATATATATGTGTGTGTGTGTGTATAATAACTATAATAAATATACTATGAAGTCATAAATTATATTAATAAATTATACATTTCTTTATTAAATATATTTGTTATATATTTTTAAGTTAAATAGCTCCAGAATCTCACCACATTTTGTCGCTCTCTCCTTGGTTCAGGTCACCATTATGTCCCTTTTGGATTGTTGCAGAAGCCTCTTAACTATGCTTCTCACTTTTACCCTCATGTGCTGTGGTCTTTTCAACACCTCAGCTCAGTAATATTGCTAAACCTTTGTCAGATTGTCTGTTTGCTCTACTCAGAGTGCTAATGGCTTCCTCTCTGACGCTGAGTCAACTTGGCAAAGACTGCAGATTTGGACCTGGTTTCTCTCCGACTTCATCTTCCCCTTTCTCTGTCTCGTTGACTCCTGCCACAAGTGCTCCCATTCCCACCCCCAGCAGAGCAGCCTACCCACCCCGGGGCCTTTCCTTGTGCTGTGTCATCAGCCTGGCACCCTCTCCCCATCACGCCGACACAGATCCGTCCATTACATCCGCTGTAATTCAGGTGACTCCGTGAAGACTCCTACCTGCCTGCAGAGCTGCCTGCCTCCCTCTCCTGCCTTTTTTCTCTCCACAGTCCCTATCATCATATTTTATTTTTTTCATTTCTTTTTTGTCTCTCTTCACCAGAATGTAAACCCCCTGGGGCAAAGATTATCATTTGCTTTCTGTCTGGGCAGGTACCATTAGCTCCTTAATGGTGGCTGATCCATAATAAGCCATCAGTACCTTGAATAAATGAATGAATGCTTTCCAGCGAAACCTGCCTTTTCTTGGCCCAAAGGTTCTGTTTTCAAAGGTGTTAATTTTTAATAAGAGACATTCCAAGCTCACCAGCAGAAGGAGGGGACTTAGTTTATATAATAGTTTCTTCACTGCACACCGGCTACCTTAGAACACCAGTGTGACTTGTCTAACTAACCAGGGAATTTTCACGTAATTGTAGTGGTGATATTATAAATATTAACTTGAAAAGCCTGGACTTACCAAGATATGTGAGAAGCCAGATGCCCCCTAACTGTCCTTTAAAGAGACCAACCATAACAAAAATAGCTAACACTTGGAACTTGCCTGGTGGTCCAGTGGTTAAGAAGCTGCCCACAAGTGCAGGGGTGTAGGGGACGCAGGTTCGATTCTTGGTTGGGGAACTAAGATCGCACATGCCACGGAGCAGCTACGCCTGAGTGCTGCAATTAGAGAAAGCCCACGCGTACCACAAAGAGGACCCATCACAGCCAGAAACACAAAAAAACTAACAGCTAGCCTGTACTCTGTGGTTTACTCTGCTAAATGTTCTTTGTTATCTCTCTCACACACACCTACACACACAGTCAGGTAGGTGGGCATTTTTTTTTCCATTTTGCAAATAAGGTCCCTAATGTGTAAAGAGCATAAGTAGCTTGTCACGTTCAAAGGTGAGTAAGTGGCTGAGTCAGGAGATATCTTAACTGCTCTGCTCTGCTGGAAGGACGGACTCGTCAGGGATCACTGGGCGGGTCTTGCCTTTCTCATCATGTAGGTGCTTCTGCCCCTAGTGTGAGCCTGAGGCATTCATAAAGTCAGGTCCAGTGGGAGAGGAGAGAGACAGGCTGAGAACAGCGGAGATCCAGCCCAAACCCTCAGCCTTGGGGCCCAGCTCTGTGCTTCAGGCTGGGGAGGGAGCTCTTTAGAGACTCAGTTGGGAGGAGATGCTCAGTCTCTAACTTTGCTGGACTCTGATGTAGCGCCTGCCTCCTACCTGTGTCCGGACAAAGCAGTTTGTCTAAATGCATATCCTGCTCTGGGGGCCCAAAATTATTTCTGCTTTCCTAGGTCTGAGCCACAGAAAAGCCCGGATCTACTCTGATCACCCAGATCAGTGGATTTTAGAGCTGAGATGGATTTTAAAGATCCTGCATCACTTCTTCTGAAAGAGGGACCCTTTGCAGGGCCTGAGAGTGAACTATTGTCTGAAAGTGAAAGTTGCTCAGTCTTGTTCGACTCTTTGCAACCCCTGGCCTATACTGTCCATGGAGTTCTCCTGGTTGGAATGCTAGAGTGGGTAGCCCATCCCTTCTCCAGGGTATCTCCCTGACCCAGAAATTGAACCAGAGTCTCCTGCATTGCAGGTGGATTCTTCACCAGCTGAGCCACCAGGGAAGCCCAGGCTGTTATCTAACACTCAGAAATGAACTGTCCCAGGAGACACATGGGCTGACAAACAAGAGACTTCATTGGGAAGGGGCTGCCGGGCGGGGAGCAGGAGGGTGCGGACACCTCGTGGGACTGCTTTGCCATGTTGCTGGCAGTCTTGGGATTCTTGGTGATGGGATTAGTTTCGAGGTTGTCTCTGGCCGATCATTCTAACTTAGGGTCCTTCCTGGTGGCCACGTGTTGCTCAGCCAAGATGGATTCCAACCAGGAGGATTCTGGGAGGCTGGTAGAACACAGAGTGTCTCCTTTTGACTTTTCTGGAACTCTTCTGGTTGGTGGTGCCTTGTTAGTTCTGCGTTCCTCACTAGGGCCTCCTGTCCTAAAATACCTCATGCAAATGGTTACCATGGTGCCAGGCTGGGGGGCCGTTTCAGTCAGAGTTTCCCTTAACACTTCCTTATTGTGTGTGCTCCAGCCATCAGGGAAAACACACAAGTGCTCCCACACGCTTCTCTCTTCTCACGCTTGCCCTTGGCTTGCTCTGCTCCCTCTCCTGTGACATATTTCCTCCATTGTCCTTATAGAGGATGCTTTAGGATTTAGCTTAGTATCGAGAACACAACTGAAGACTGCAATTATTATTATTTGTTTAATACAGAGTAAGGACGGTAAAGAATCTGCCTGCCAGTGCAGGAGCTGGAGCTACAGGAGACTTGGGTTTGATTCCGGGCTTGGGAAGATCCCCTGGAGAAGGAAATGGCAGCCCATTCCAGTATTATTGGCTGGAAAATGTCATGGACAGAGGAGCCTGGTGGGCTACAGTCCATGAGGGGTTGCAAAGAGTCGGACAGGACTGAGTGACTGAGCACGCACACACATGTTTTCATGCAAGTGCATGCACACACACTCACAAGGATGGTTAACAGTATCATGATTTGCTTTCATGGTTGCAGTTGATTTCCCGAAAAAAATACTGATTGATGTAGAAATTGCATATGTGTGTGCTGGCATCTGAAAGTTTGGTTTGTCTTTTAATCCCTCTTTTCTACTACAAGGCAAAATTTAGCCACAGATGTGAAACCCAAATAAGTGTATTAATTAATGGATATCGATGGTCTGTAATCAAGGCACAACCTGTTGGTTAAACATATTCTTAGATTAATGATAAACAGAAGAATATATATATTTTTAATATACTTAGGGTGTAACATAAGAGTGTGACTACATTAAGGGTGCGTTTATCATTATTATCCTTAGGGAGAGAAGGGGCTAGGTTATTTTTTAATGAATCCAGATGTCCAGAACTGTATTTTCTCTCAAATTTAAACATACTTCCAGCAGCAGTTTCAAAGCTGGAGCTGTTGAACAGGACCATGGGGATGGGAAGTGAGGTAAGACAGCTGCTTTTGTCTGTGAGGAAACTTAATTTGTGTGACAATTGCCTTCTGTCTTCCAGAAAATTAGCATGCATAGTTTTCAACCACAGAATGGAGTGCTACCATGTTTATTAAGCAGATCCAGTTTATGCTTCTGCATAGCTCTGGGACTATGTACAGAAGGTTTTAGCCTGTGCTGTGTATAGCAAATTTCTTTCTTTGGGAGGAGGGGAGCAGGCTGTGTGGAATGCCGGATCTTAGTACCCAGACAAGTGATGGAACCCGCACTCCCTGCAGTGGAAGCTTCCAGTCTTAACCATTGGACAGCCAGGGAAGTCCTCTATAGCAAATGTCTTTGCACCAAAAAGGGAGCTTTCTGTGTGGGGCCCAGTAACAGGAAAACCACATTGACCGAGCACCTTCTGTGTGCCTCGCAGAGGGCTCCACATGTACTTTGGGCATGAGCTGGCATTCTATTGGACTCTGAAAGCAGGGCTGTTTTAGGAAGGGCAAGGGGATGGAGTTGGACATCCTAGACATTTTGGGATGAGCTGATGGAGAAGAGTCTGGGAGTGTGCCAACTGCTGTCCCAGGCCCTCTCGGGCTCGCTGAGGGAAGGCCACAAGGAGAGGGAGGTCCCTGGGGGGCGTGCGGCCGTCCCCTGGCTCCAGGGCTGTTCTGCTGGAGGGGGCGGCTGTAGTGACGTTGTTGGAACATGCATATGGGTCTGGTCTTTAGCAGAATCAACAGCCTGTACCCTATGTGGGTTTTTCTTTCTCTTCATTTAAGAATGATTCAATTATTTGTTGAAGATTTAAAGAAGGTACCCGAATATAAAAAAGAAAATTATACTCATGCCCAGAACCACCTGACCCTGACATAACCAGTTAGCATTCTGAAGTGGGGCCTCAGATGTTCTGTAGGTGGTTATTTCCTTGTCCACTTTGAGTATACAGAACGTACCACTTTAGTTAACGTATTAGCCATCAGCTTTCTTAATTAAGCAATTAGAAAACAATGTGGTGTGTAGAGACGGACCTCCAGGAGAGGCTCCAGAGTCCGCGCAGGCCACCGGAGCCTGGCCGTCAGGGCGCTTTGGAAAGAACCCTGGCTCTGCATGTAATAACAGTGCTGCACAGCCTTGAGTTCATGAAGCTCTTTAAGGTGATTCACATGGTCTCTGATCCTGTAGTGTCACTAAGAATCGACAGGGTGGTCTAGACTTGTTCATACTGGAGATAAGGAAACAAAATATTGGGCTAAAGTCATTTACCTCCAAGTATAGAGTTGGATGGATTCCCTGGTAGCTCAGTGGTAAAGAATCCACCTGCCACTGCAGGATAATGCAGGTTTGATCCCTGGGTCAGGAAGAGCCCCTGGAGGAAGAAATGGCACAGCACACTTGTATTCTTGCCTGGAAAACCCCATGGGCACAGGAGCTGGGTGAGCTGCAGTCCATGGAGTCACACAGAGTCAGTTATGACTCAGCAACTGAACAACAACATAGTTGGATAAAGATCCAGATTTCAAATGAAGTGGTTTTTTTCATCATATCATCAAGTACATCAGTTCCTTGTCGTCTTATCTCAGGCTGCTGTAACAGAATACCATAGACTGGGTGGCTTAAGCAACAGAAATTTATTTTCTGAAAGTTCTGGAGGGTAGAAGTCCAAGATCTAGATTTTAGCCCGTTCAGTTTCTAGTGAAGCCTGCATTCCTGACTTCTCACTTTTTTCTCACATGCCCCTCTTTGGGGAGTGTACACATAGGGGAGTGGGACAGAGAGAGAGAAAGAAAGAGAAAGATATTGAGTGTTCTCTGGAGCTCTAGTGTCCTTTCCTATAAGGACACTGAATCTTATCAGTTTGGGGTTCAATCTTTAAGACCTCACTTAACCTAAATTATTTTTTAGAGGCCCTATTTCCAAATACAGCCACAGTGTGGGATGGATCTTCGGTATACGAATTTGAAGGGATACAGTATTCAGTCCATAACATTATCCAACTAATATTATTAGGTACCCACTGCTGTTGTACTGCTAAGGGATCTTAGGGGTGGAGACAGAGCCATATGAAATTGCCATGTGATGCTATAGTGTAACTGTAAACTCGTACAGGACGGAGGAGCCTGGTAGGCTACAGTCCATGGAGTTGCAAAGAGTCGGACACCACTGAGTGATTTCACATAGGACTGTAAGTTAGAGAGAACATCCATTGGGAAGTGACATGTGAGTTACACCTTGAGAGATAAGTAGGTGTCAGGCAGAAGAGGAGTTAGCAAATAAATGTTGACTCTGTACTACCGTCTACCTCTAGCACAAAATATAGAACTTATTTTTGCCTTTGCCTTCTTATTTTATTGTATTTAACATCATCTTGCTGGATTAAGAAAATTTTGTGAGCCATGAGAATCCTTTACTCTCTCTCCTGCATTTTTTTGTGGAAGGATGGGATATGAATAATAAAATCAAATGTGGAGCCTCAAGTCAGGCAGTTGTCATGATGTTAATTCCAGGCGTGTGCTCCTCTCTATTCCCTCTTCTAAGTCTTCTCCATGTAAAGAAATCGTGGGACGATTTCGCAGAGCCGGGTAACCTCTGTCAGTCCCTGCTGATCTTTCCTATGTAGTTTGCTTGCTTTAGTCAGTGGCCATAGGCATGGTTTATTCTTTCAAAGTCTTTCTGATCACCTGGTCAGGAGCAAACTTGAAATCTCAGTATGCAAAGAAAAAGGCATCAGAGTGCTGAAGATTTTCTGTGAAATGCATTTCCCACGTTGCTGCCTCGTTTACTCATTCAGCTCACGTTTACTGAACATTTGCTGCTTGTCATAAACTCTTCTTGGTGGAACTAGTAGGTACAAGGCAGAATGAGATAGTTCTTCACCTGGAGGTGTGTGGGGGCTAGTACAAGGATGGAGAGCCTGCAGTTCCTATATAAGCCTGGTTCATAGGGTCTGCTAGGAGCAGCTACTGATATGTTAAATGTTTCTGAAGGCTGTGTCTAGACTTGACCAGGAGGTTCTGCTGGATCGGTGGGGCTGTGTGTGAAGAGAAGGCATGTTCGATCCCTGGGTCGGGAAGACCCCCTGGAGGAGGGCATGGCAGCCCACTCCAGCGTTCTTGCTGGAGAATCCCATGGACGGAGGAGCCTGACAGGCTATGGTCCATAGGGTCACAAAGAGGGACTTCCCTGGTGGCTCAGATGGTAAAGCGTCTGCCTGCAGTGCAGGAGACCCAGGTTCAATCCCTGGGTTGGGAAGATCCCCTGGAGAAGGAAACGGCGAGTCCCTTCAGGATTCTTGCCTGGAAAATCCCATGGACAGAGGCAGACGTGACTGAAGCAACTTAGCACGCACACAGGCGTGCACATGTGCCTGGAGAAATGACTTGCAAAGTGCATATTTGCCATCCTGGGCTGGGTGATGTCTGAATACAATTTCTTCACAGAATTATGGATACAGGGTCAAAAAATGCATCCTCTCAGTTGGAAAAAAAAATAGTTTCCCTGATGACGATTTATTTTATGTTTAACCTAAAAACATGTTACTCTTCTGAAAAATTTTCCCTTTCTTGCTTTTCTTCTCCTTCTCCTTAAATTTTAGCTTACAGTCAGGAAATTGCTTTCTTGCGAGACTAGTCCCTCATCAGCCAGGGGTGTATATATATATATATATATATTCATGTGCTTCCACAACAGCATGAGATGAAACCAGCTGCTCTGTTGACTGTGGAAGAAGGGGCTTCAGACTCTTGACTTTTTTCTTTTAACTCAATAATTCTGCATCTGAGATGCACAATGAAATCCCCTGGGGTGTTTCGGACACCCAGGTCCTGCTCAGACCAGTAGTGTCTCCAGGTGGTACCCAGGCCTGCGGTGCCCGTGCGCAGCAGGGTGGGGAGCCTCCATCTCACCAGATCGTGCTCAGTTTTGACCAGGTTTTGGTTGATGGCTGATTGATCACGTGCAGCTGCTCCTGGTACATTAGAGGGGATGGATGGGAGGAGTAGATGAAGTCCCTGAGGGGTTCTTCCCCATTCAGTGGTCACGGCCAAACAGTGTGTAAATATAGTTGAAATCATTGGTCCATGCCTAGACCCACATTCTTTTTTTTTTTTAATGAGGTATAGTTGATTTACAGAGTTACATAAATCTCAGATGTACAACATAGTGATTCTCAATTTTTAAAGGTTATACTCTGCTTATGGTTATTATAAAATATGGCTGTATTCCCTGTGATGTAAAATACATCCTTGTACTTCTTTTATGCTAGTGGTTTGTACTCCATAATCCCCAATTCCTGTCTTTCCCCTTCACTCTTCCCTCTCCCTGCTGGTAGCCACTAGCTGTTCTCTGTATCAGTTAGCCTATTTTCTTTTTTGTTATATTCACTTTACTGTTTAGTTACTATGTCCTTTCTGACTCTTTGGTAACCCCAGGGACTGTAGCCTGCCAGGCTCGTCTGTTCATGGCATTTCCCAGGGAAGAATACTGGAGTGGGCTGCCATTTCCTTCTCCAGGGAATCTTCCCGCCCAGGGATAGAACCTGCATCTCTTATGTTTCCTGCATTGTCAGCCCTATCACTAGGGCTACCTGGAAAGCCCATTATATTCATTAGTCTGTTGTATTTTTCTGATTCTACATATAAGTGATATCATACAGAGTTTGTCTCCCTTGGGCTTGGAGGGTATTATGCTTACTGACATATAAGCATTCAGATTCAGACCTGCATTCTCAACAGTTTCCCTAGGTTAAAAGCTCAGAAATTCACTTCTGATTCCCACACAGCCTCTGGGAAGCATTACAGAGTTGTGGCTCAGAGCACATGATCAAGATCACAGGCTTTGAAGTTGAACAGGATTCACATCTTGCATCTTACACTTACTAAGTGTGTATCTGGAGCAGCTACTTTCTGTTTTCGTGACTTAGCTCCCCCTTTGGAAAAATGGTAGAATAAATGCATGTAGCATCATAGGATTTTAATGGTTAAAACAGGCTGCACCAAGAGTCAGCCCTGCATTCTATTGGCTGCAGAGAGGAGCTCACTTGACAGGATGAATTTCAGGATGGTTGTGTATCTAACATGAGGGTCAGCCAGAGGCCCTGGGCTCTGAGTGCCTGGCCCAGCGCTAGCAGTGCTGGCTGTGTGCATGTATGCTTTTGTGCTCAGTTGCTTCAGTCGTGTCCAACTCTTTGCAACCCTCTGGACTGTAGGCCACCAGGCTTCTCTGTCCATGGGATTTTCCAGGCAAGAATACTTGCATAAGAAACTCAGAGGTGTGAGTTGCCGTTTCCTCCTCCAGGAGATCTTCCCATCCAAGGGATAGAACCCGTGTCTCCTGCGCTGGCCGGCAGATTCTTTACCACTGAACTGCTTGGGAAGCCAGTAATGCTGGCTACCACCATCTAACTGATGATCTAAGAGTGGAAAGCAGGTTCAGGATGCTGCTAGTGGCCAGCTGCGTATCAGGTCCAACTTATCATGGCATGTCTGCTTCATGGGTTTTTGGCAACCAGTGGAATAAATGGATGAAATATTTCATAGATGTTTTGAAGTCCAGAATGAAATGGAGCTGAGCTAGGGCTAGCCTTTTCCACCTCATGTCTGACCTCCCTGTTTACTAGGATGGGGTGTGAAGGTTGGCTCCGTTGTACCTGCTGTCTGAAATCACAGCAGATCCTATGCCTTAGCACTCTCCAGGCTTCAAACCCAAAAAAACCAGACTGAACCCTTTCTTGGATTTGAATGTGCCTCCTGTGTTATGTAGATCACTCAGTGACCCAGAGCAGTGAGTATGAAGTGATCCATGGGTTTTGCTTTAGAAATAAAAACCTCGGTGGGCATCAACATTACCCATGCCTCAAATAAGCAGCATATGAGCTTAAATTTTAGTTTTGTTGCTTTTGCCTGGTCCTCTAGAAACAAGCAAAGTCTGAAAGGAGAAAGAGGAGCAGCCCCAGAAATAGATGGGCCACAGCACTGGAATATTGTAATTAACCAGATTTAGTCATCATTGGTAAAGTCCTTCTTCTTCACGATGCTGTCCTCGAATACTTATCCTGCTCCAGCCAGATACAAGGCCTTGCATTTTCTGAATTCTCATAGTTCAGTCACTTTTTAAGGACTAGTTTTCTGTTATTAAAATGATTTCTGCACAGATTTCTACAAGCTTCTTTAGGGGAAGGACTTATATTAGTTATTTTCGTATCTCCCTTAACATCTAAGCCTTTTTACAAAGTAAGTACTCAGTGTCCATCAAGTGAGTGGATACATGTTCTGGGCACAATTACAAGAAATTAATCTGTGCTATCAAGACTCACCATGGTAATCCTGATGTCTGAATGACAACTGTCATTTACTTTTCAGACCATTTAATTGCAATACTGATGTCCAGATCTTCTAGAGTCCTTTTAAGAAGTTTTCAATACCTTTATTTTGATGTCCCTCCTCCAGACAAAAACCCATGGCCAAATGCAAGGAAGAGCCTCCACTGTTAATATTTTTCCTCCAAATCTGCAACTATTACATAAGCATACATTTGCAAACGTACTGTTTTCTTTATTCTGCTGGTGTCTGAGTATAGTTATCATTTAGAATTCTCCCACCTGCTTCAAGATGTCAAAGGTGGGGGAGGGATTGCTCTTGAGAGCTCATCAATTCTGCTTCACTGGACACTGGGAAGACCCACGATGTAAATTCTCCTTTGAAATTTTTAATTGTTTGCAATCTGTGGCAGCTCTGGCTCTATTTGAATATATTGGAATGATTGGGATGGCAGTCATCTGAGTCAGAAATTCTGTCTAGTAGAAGCTGGACATTATAAAAAACAGCGTTTTCCAGCCTGGTGGTAAGCTCTTTGGGGAAGAATAAGCTTGTTTCTGTGTGCACAACAAGGAAATGGGGGTGGTGAAGACATCTAGGATGAGACAAGTGGTGATTGACAGCCCAGCTGGTAGAGATGGGTAATTGGAAATTCATGGCACATAAATCTCCCAGTACTTATCTTGAAGCCGGGGAAGAGAGGAGATCTGAGCAAGGGAACATTTAACTCTTTCAAAGGGCTCTAATAATGTAGCAAATCTTTAAGTTCTTCATTTTAACTTTAATTAAATTATGGTTTTCTGTCTTCAAGAGATAAATGCATTCTGCTTAAGGAAATGATTCAGTGCATAGTAAACGGAAATGTGCAGAACTGTTGAAGAAAAAGTTCTTCATGTGTTAGTTTTCTTTGAAGATGTGTGTTTTCCCATGGGTCCCATTCCTTTCGGGAGCAGTTGTCTCCCTCCCTCTTGCTGGGTTTCTGGTTTCTCTGTGTACTGCGATGTCTCCTTTATGCATCTTAACTTCTAATTGCCAAACTAGTGTTTTGTAAAATGAAGTGATAGTAGATCATTAACAAGTAATTGGAATTAAAACTGCTAGCATAAGTGGAAGGGACATTCATCATACTTACTGAAGTTTCACGTTTTCTCTGATCATCTGAATTTGGTTCAACATCTTTGATATGGACAACTACCCTTCTATTATTTTGCTTGTGAGAATCCATTATACTATTAAAGATAGTCACTAAGTTCCTTTGTAATTTTTATCTCTAAGCCAGGCAACTCCATGCAGACTAAATAGCTAAAGATTTTTATCCCAACAGATTATTGAACTTGTCAGGGTATGAGTGAGACTGGGAAACTTAGGATGTCCAGTTTGAATCTGAACCTGATCAGTGGAACTCCCTGGTACCTTTGCATGATTGGGATGGGTCTCTTGGGGGAATGGATCTATTTTATCAGCTGGGCTTCGCCCATGTCTGCTTCATTTGTATTGAACTTCAGACACTTATCTAATCTTAGTGCCTTGTATTTCAAAGATGTGTGGCCACATTTGGGTTATTTCTGGTTGGCCAAATGTTGCGTCTGTTGTCATGCCAGAATTCCTGCTGGTGAACAGAGTTATGCCATAGGGGCCAGCTCTCTATGGCTTTAGGACTTTCGTGAGCCTGATGCCCTGACATCTGGCTGAGATCTGAAAAGGGAGTAGAGACTGGAGCGGTACATTTGGGGTACAGACTTGAGAGTTTCATAGTGGTGGGGCATAGGGTGTATTAGGGTAGGGCACTCGGACAGTGAAGAATCCACCTGTAAGGCAGGAGACGTGTGTTCAATCCTTGGGTTGGGAAGATCCCCTGGACAAGGGAATGGCAACCCAATCCAGTATTCTTGCCTGGGAAGTCCCATGGACAGAGGAGCCTAGCCTAGCAGGTTACAGTCCATGGGGTCGCAAAGAGTCAGACACAACTGAGTGACTAAACTCTTATAGGGTGTATTAATTAATCTGAGGAAATACACTGAGCTTTTAAGTTCTGAGGCCTTGTGTTAGGCACCCTTCTAAATGTCTAAGAAGGACAAGGCATGATCCCATGATGACATGAAGCCAGGAAACCCAAGTGGACAGTTGAGCTCTTCCAGGAACCAACCAAGTTACCTAGGTTGGACTAGATCTTTAAGGTGAGATGCAAGAGTTGGACTGATAATCAAGTACAGTAGGGGCAAAAATGCCATAAACTTTCTTCCTCTATTCAAAGGCCATGAAGGCTACTTTACAGTTCTGACAAGTGAAGGATGTTGTGTCACATGATGCTCCTTGCTGTGCATAGCGGAGGAAGGTGATAAATACACATGGGCTGGCTGATTCAGTGTGGAGCCAGGTGATGGCAGAGGGGTGGCTCCCAGGGAAGGGGTGAAGACTTAGGTTTGACAATCACAGCAGGAAACCGTTAGTAGAAGAGATTATCAAGCTTTTAAAATCATGTTTCATGCCTTAAAAAGCACTGTAATTAATATACGTCTCTTCAGTGAAGGACACAAAAAGCCATATCTTCATTTAAACAACATCAGAAGCTCCCTGTCAGCACAACCACTATAGGCTTTATAAGGGCAGGTTTCTGAGTTCACTGGTAGGTTAAGCTCACGGTTGTCATCCTTGAGGTTTTCTTGTGAATTGCAAAACCTTTAATGGCCCCCATACCTGCAGAAGGAAGTTCAACTCTCCCAGCCTTCACCTTCCAACATTCACAAACTGCCGTGAACCTATCTTTTTACTCTTCATCCAGTACAGAGTGCCAGAGGATAATGATTCAAAATGAGTAAGTTTGCTGTTGAAGAATGTGCATTTTAGCAAGCGGGGGAAAACATGGAACAAATCCATGTGATTAAGTGCTTCTGTGCCATAAGAGAAATCTGCAGGATGCCCACGTCATTCATAGATATGTCATGCGTTCCCAGGCCACTGTTCTTTCCCACATTGTATTTCCTGGGCTCAGAGTGATGTTCCTAGTGGTCTGGTGGCAAAATCCAGTTCTTAAGTCAAGGTCATGGTCAAAGGTTGCTTTTTAGAAATTTTCATGGACCTTTCCCATTGGGGTTTGGGTGGCAGTTTGGGGTACACTTATTATATCTCTGGGTCTGCCCCCACTGCACCATGGGGCCTTCAAAGGCAAGGGCTTTGTCAAGTTCACTTTGGTGAAGAGTAGGAGCTTAATGAAAAGTCACAGGCATGCAGGCCCGCCTTGACAGCAGGCCTTTGTCATCGTGTCCTCGCTGTCCATGATGTGTCTGGTGTAGATCTCCAAACTGATGACTCGGTCTCAGAGAGGCCTCTCTTGACCTTTTAGAGGCCCTCTTCTCTAAAACAGACCCTTCTTTTCATCCAGGTTTCTCTTTATCCCTTTGTCAAGGTGTGTTGTCTTTGTGGCAGACATCACTAAGTGAAATTATTTTGCAATTGCTTTTTTTAAAATTGGAGAAGAGTTGATGTGTTAGTTTCAGGTGTGTAGCAAAGTGATTGTGTATACATACACACATATGTATATGTTGTCAGTCACAAAAGTTGTGTCCAACTTTGCAACCCAATGGACTGCAGCATACCAGGCTTCTCTGTCCTTCACCACCTCCCAGAGTTTGCCCAAACTCACATTCATTGATGTGGTGATGCTATCTAACCATCATTTTCAGATTCTTTTCCATTACAGATTCTTTTTCCATTACATTGTTGTAAGTTATTGAGTAGAGTTCCCTGTGCTGTACAGTAGGTCCTTGTCCTTGATTGCTTATGCCTGTTGCTCCTAACTGAAGCTAAGAGTGGGGATGTCGTATGTCTTTTTCTCTGTGGATCACTCTCACCTTGAACAGTGCCTGAGCTATGGAGAACCTTCACTGTGTATTTGTCTAATCCATGAAGGGCCTTTGGTTCCCATTTTACTTAGTTTGCATTTTTGGTCCAACATACATTTTTATTATTTAACAATGAGCTCTCGACAGACATTCATAGTGTTTTCATCTTTCTCTGGGCTAGTTGGAATTTTCTGGCACTTTGAAGATAAACACAGCAGGATGTTACATTGTCCTTCACCACATTTGGCTCTAGGCTGCTGACTTTCCATGGCTCGTCTTCAGCAGGGGCTGCACAGACATTCATAGGGTCCTGGATCCTCTACTCAAGTGCTTTTGGGGCCTGGCTTCCCAGGGTCAGGGTTTGGTCTGATCTCTTTTGTCTTTTTCAACTGTTTGTCTCCATCAAGTCAGCTGCCCACCCTGATATATGAGTTACATTCTTGAGGGACAAAGGTAATTTTTTTTTCTTCTTTCTTTAATGACTGTTCGAAAGAAAGATAAGATCGTGGAGTTGAAGGAAGAGGAGAGGATGGCAAAGGAGAGAGTGCCAGGGGCGATAAACCCGTGGCCAGGAAGTCCTGGGCTCCAACCACTTGAGTGTCCTGTATGCACGTAGCCTAGCCTCGCCCACTCGGGTGGAGGTGGCTGTGTGCACGCCCCTCTTCCTCCCCTCTGCAGAATCTGCTTTTTTCCCCTGTAAGATAAAAGCAGAATAGACAGAGGATTCCCCAGTTCTAGGCCAGCCAGTCACCCTTACCTTAACCACCGTCGTCTACATAGTTTGAAGGCAGGTAGCTGGGTAAGAGTGTGGAACTAGGTTTTCTGGATGGCCAGTCCATCACTCTCTCCAGTGGAGACAGTTATACCTTCTGTTCTCAGCCTTGGGGCTCAGAGCAGCCAGTTAAGCTGTTATTACTGTTCCTCTGCTCCAAGTGAGCTTGTAATTTCCTACAGTTATTAGAGGAGAGCATGGGGATCAGAATGATTGAAGTGTCAGATGTCATAACTGGATCATCTTTGTATGCCTTATATTAGGTCTAGAGTATGTGTGTGTGTGTGTGTGTGTGTGTGTGTGTGTGTGTATGTGTGTTTTACATTAAACTACATCCCCTACCTCTGTCTAAAGGGCCCATAGAAGCCTTGAATAATTCAGGGTGCAGCCTAACTCTGCAGAACCTTGTAGGATTCCACTGACGTGTCCTAATGAAATGTGAGGGTATTAACTCCTATAATCTCTGCTTTAGGGATTGAGATGTGCTTGTGTATGCACACACACACATACACACACAAAAATATGTACAGTTGACTCTCTGGCCTTCCTAAAAAATCATGTATAAGTGGACCCATGCAGTTCAAATCCATATTTGTTCAGGGATCAACTGTATATATAACCATCTCCCCCATAAGAGAGTGCAGTTACCTTATTTCTCATTAGTGATCATTAGCTTAAGAGGTAGAGACTAACAAAAGATGGAAATATTTTTCCATGAGCTTTAAAATACTATGGGATAAAAATTAAAGGAATAGTTAAAAGAATTAAAAAGTGGGCAGAAGACCTAAACAGACATTTCTCCAAAGAATACATATAGATGGTCATAAGCACATGGAAAGCTGCTCAACGTCACTTATTATTAGAGAAATGTAAATCAAAACTACAATGAAGTATCACCTGACACCAGTCAGAATGGCCATCATCAAAAAATCTACAGTCAATTCTGGAGAGAGTGCAAAGAAAAGGGAACCCTCTTGCACTGTTGCCGGGAATGTAAACTGATACAGCCACTATGGAGAACCGTATGGAAATTCCTTTAAAACTACCATATGACCCAGCTCTCCCACTACGGGCCTGTACCCTAAGGAAACCATAATTGAAAAACACACATGCCTCCCAGTGTTCACTGCAGCACTATTTACAATATCTAGAATATGGAAGCAAGCTAGCTCTTCACAGACAGGTGAATAGATAAAGAAGTTGTGGTACATATATACAATGGAATATCACTCAGCCATAAAAGGAGCACATTTTAGTCAGTTCTAAAGAGGTGGATGACGTAGAGCCTGTTATACAGAGTGAAGTACATCAGAAAGAGAAAAACAGATATCATTACATTAATATATGAAATCTGCAGGGAAAGTGCTAATGGACCTATTTGTGGGGCAGGAGTGGAGACACAGACCTAAGGAACAGACTTGTGGACACAACAGGGGAAGGAAGGAGTGGGATTAATTGAGAGAGTAATACATATTATCATATGTAAAATAGATATTCAGGGGGAATTTGCTGAATGATGCAGGGAGCTCAAATCCCGGTGCTTGGTGAACATCTAGAGGGGTGGGATGGGGTGGGAGTTGGGAGGGAGGTTCAAGAGGGAGAGGACATATGTATACCTATGACTGAGTCATGTTGACATATGACAGAAACCATCACAATATAGTAAAGTAATTATCCTCTAATTAAAAATAAATAAATTAAAAAAATACTATGGGATAATATTCAAACCTCCTTCTGGTTTCATGTCACAGAAACTGAAATTCTAAGGAAAAAAATTGGCCTTTGTCTGCAGCATGGCTATATAATGACCTAGAGTAGCATTTAATCGGCTGAAAAACTCTGGCGGTTTATTGTGTAGATGTAAATTGTAATTATCTTTCTAACCTTTTCTCATGTAAGGATTGTTATTGAAAAGATTGTTTTATTTCCTTTCTTTTCTTTCAGGTTCAGTGCCATTTATATGTATATTAAATTTAATTTAGGGAAAAGAAGAAAAATTTGCTAATACCAATTGGTAGAAATCACCCCTTTGTGGACTGTTATCTAACTTCTATAGGAGCACAGAAGGCGCTGCGTTTACAAACAGTCTCTACATTTATAAGCATTTTTTTTTCTCAGGCTGGCAGGAAAATCCAAACAGAACTCATAGATTGTGGAGAAGGAAATGGCAACCCACTCCAGTGTTCTTGCCTGGAGAATCCCAGGGACGGGGGAGCCTGGTGGGCTGCTGTCTATGGGGTCGCAGAGTCGGACACGACTGAGTGACTGAACTGAATCATCTTTATAGTGAATGTCTGTAGACTTGTATTTTCAGCTTTCCATTTCCCTCTGAATGCTCTCAGCTTAACCCATCTTCCAAGCCTGTAACTGGCTATACTCACTGTCCCAAATCAGAAGCTTAATGTTATCCTTGATGGTTTTCTCTGACCTTTCATTTTTAACTCATCACCAAGTCTTGAATTTACCCATTCTCTACGAAAGTCTCAAGCAAGGGTCAAATTCTGTTATTAGCCTGGTCTAGAAGATCTTCATTCTCAACCTAACCTTTTTGAAGGTTGTCCAAGGACTTAGAACATAAACTCTTGAATAAGTTTCTTTTGCAACATAGACTCCTATGAAAATAAGAATGCTGCTGATCCTGTCTAGAAAATTGCACAGAATTTATCAGTGTGTTCCATTGGTTCCTGGGTTCCCTTGAAATCTGTCCATAGTCTGTAGGTTAACAATCACTAATATAACCTATCACGGGAACTTGCTTTTCTCAAAGTTTTCAGACTTAGAATGTTGTGCATCATTAAAATTGTGTTACTAGGGCTTCATCTTCACTGTCTCCATTAAACCTTCCCTAATAAACCTTCCTCTAGCAACAATGACTACAAGTACTTTCTCTGTTGGATTGTAAGTTCCCAAAGAGGAGAAAATACAGTTTTATAGTTTATTTGCTTTATGCTCTGATATGCTATGCCTAGCTGTCTGCTAGAAATGAGGGGGAATTGTAAAAATCATGTCCTGCTTAGTTTAAGTTAGATCACAAGAACAATTAAAAAGATGTGATCTTAACATCTTTGAACTTGGGATTCTTTACGTCTCTGAATAGTTGTTGGCTGCTATTTAGGCTCTTCTATCCCCACCTGGCAAAAGCTCTGCCTGTTTTTGTGCAGTACATAAAAATGTCAAACATTGAGACTGGTGGGCAGGACTGACCTTTATTAATGGTCATAATAATTTTCACCATTAGTTTAATAGAGTACATATATCCTTAATAGTATAGTTCATCAATGCTAAATACTTGTTTAAAAGTATTTTAACTGTGTTCTAAAAAGTAACTTAGACAAACCTACCTGGTTTGCCATCTTTGGATGTTTTATACTTTGTGGGCTTGTAGTTAAAAAGAGGAAGAAGAATTGTGTCCAAATAACTCAGTACTTTATATCATAAAGCCACACTTAAATTGCTGTTGCTTTAATGCCTTCTGAAATGTAAACAATGCAGCCAAATAAAAGACAAAGATATGCTAAAAAAAAAAAAAGAACTCATAGATTGATTTCGAATGAGAAATGGTCTCAAGTTGGAATGTGTTAGTATAATCACTATTTTTATTAATCATTTAACAATTGTGTTGAGTAATTTTCTGGCAGTATTATGTTAATAAGATTTTGAAGAAAGGGAAGAAGTCATTTCGTGTATGTGGGTTTAGTTTAATTTTATTCACAAAAATGGTATTTACTTAATAACAAGGATGAAAATAAGCAGAGATTCAGGGTTTGTCGTTTTGTATTTTAGTGCAATAGCTAATGAATGGAGTGGGTGCTTGTGGAGAAACAGGTTGTGAGTCACAGGGGTGCTGACCTCTCTGGGATATTTGCAATTTGGATCAGACATGTTTAGCTTCTATTAGAGTGTCACTTGTTCATGGATGCTTGGTCCATGCCAGTTGCTGAGAAGGATTGAGATCCACTGTATAATTTTAAGTTAGTGCTGATTCTTAATGTGCAAAAGTGTTGTCCAACTCGGTGACTTCATGGACTATAGCCTGCCAGGCTCTGTTCATGGAATTCTCCAGGCAAGAATACTGGGGTGGGTTGCCATTCCCTTCTCCAGAGGATTTCCCCGACTCAGGGATAGAGAACCCACTTCTCTTGTGTCAGGTGGGTCCTTTACCACTAGGGACACCTAGCTTAATGCATGGGTTTCCCTTTAAATGAAAATCAGTTTCACAAGGAAATTTTTTTACTACTTTTAGATAAAATTTATTTTACAATTAGCATTGGTGATAGTTTTAACATTCTGTTGTGTTGTTTTCGCTTCCATTTTCCCTCTTTCAATTGTGTGGTGATGGGGTTATTTACCCATTTGTTGAATAGAGATCTCTGTCTTATGCACCAGTTCACATGGTTGTATCTTGTGACTAACTTCCAAAGGTTCACATCTGAGAGTGCTTAGTTTTCCAACTCTTAAAAGCGCCATTGGAGTATTTTACTAACATAGTTAGTTAAAGGGACTAATAGTCTGAATCCCCTTAGGCACTGAAGAATTTGAAGCAAGAGGTAGGCATTGCTTCCATAATTTGCTCTTACAGAGTCTAGATGGTCTTTGAGATTCTCGCCGTATAAATGGATTTGAGAACAATATTTGTATGGTTTAGCTTAGAATTCCAGTAACAGAGCCTAGGTGCTGAACTAGCTCTTTAATTTTGTCCCCTTATGAAACATTTATTTCTTGAGATGAATAGTCAGAGAATCCATGGTATCATAGCAGGGGGTGGACTGGCTTCACCTCATCACATAATCATTTCATGTTGGATGAAAATTTAGCACCTGGTGTTGAAAACCTAGAGAAAGTTTTGACAGCCCATTAAAATGTAATTTAGAGGGTTTTCCATCCTATTAATATAATCCATATAGAAGCTTGTTTTAGCAGTCACATGGTTATATAGAGATTTTGATGGAGAGTCCGCAGGGTTTGATGACATACTGTTTGGTGTTCTGTTGATTTTACAGGTTTGTAGAGTGTGTACCTAAAACGTAAGGGAGCTTTGTGATGTGGTTTTCAAGTCACTCTCGGCTTTTCGTCATAAGACTTCTCCCTCCTTAATCCTCTCCAGGTGGTTTTCTGGTCCTTCCGCTTGAGGAGTGAGCCATAGCACTGTTCTCTGTGGGTGCTCAGAAGGGGGCTGGGAAACTTCTTTGTTGACCTCTGCCTTTCCTTCTGCCTGATGAATCAGGGCTCCTCTTGGGTCTATGTGTCAGTGACAGAGTAATTTCTCTAGAAAACAATTACTGCTCAGTCCCCTCCTTGGTCTTTCTGATGGAGTTTAGTATAGGCCCACACCCCAGGGAGAAAGAACTGGGAAGACGTGTACCCTGGGTGAGAGGGCGCCCCAATTTTGGTCAGAGCATGGTCACTTCTTTCTAGAATAACTCTCCATTCTTGCTCTCACAGAATTTCCTCCTGGCTGAGTTTTCTTCTATGTGTGTATAGTTTGCATGACTGAAGCTTCAGTCTAAAAGCCAGTAAGGTCAATCAGCGCTGCGGTTGTCCCTCAACTGTTTGTAGACGTGCAGAGGCAAAGAGGGCTAGAAACTGGGTCCTGTCTCTGATCAGGACACACCCGAGCTGGAAAGATGAGGTGTGTTGGGTTCTGCACGGGCGTCATTTGAAGAATGAAAAGGGACAGCTTCCTCTGGGACTCAGAGAAGCCCGATCTTTCAAAAGCTGCAGGAGGGAGGTCGAGGCACATCCTGGACGTCGCACAGATGTGGGGATCCGTGGTGGGCAGGGAGCTGTGGTCAGGGGGTGTGAGCTCCCACATGTAGGCCACTCTGCGGGTCTTTTCGGCAGGGTGGGCACATATGCTAGGCGGGAATGATCTTTTAAATGGATCAGGCCAGCTCAGCCATGACAACCAAATGCGGTATGAGATTCAGAATTCAACTCCGGACCAGAAAAAGGACATAAATGGGACATACTGGCTAAGTTTGCTTGCTAGACCTTTGTTGGAAAAGTTGTCCACTTGTTTCAAAGTTCTCTCATTATAAGCCTCAGTTGCTAATGGGAAACTGTTGGCATTTCTCTGTCCTTTTCTTGCATCTTCTACCCTCTCCTTCTCTGCAGTGGAGCTGCTGAAAAATATTGAAATGCCAACAGAATGTTGAAAGCAAAGGCTTCAGGGATTTCCCATCATCCAAAATTCAGGTGGTCCAGAGAGGTGCTATTATATGTGTGTGTGTGTGTGTGTGTGTGTGTATGTAATATAAATCAACTAGGTTGTTTAGGGAGTAATTACATTTTTATAAATTTTTCTTTTAAAAGTCCCTGTTTTAAAAGGGACAGCTCCTCCATACTGTAGAATTCTAATTCATAAATGTAGAAGGAATAATATAAATAGAGAAGCCTCCTTTGGCAAATGTTACAGCAATAATCGTCACAGATAATCATCAGCGGGGCTAAAAGTAGTACATAAATGTATGATGAGAAATGGGATATTTGCATGTTCCCACAGTATCTCCCTATGAGAGACATATACATTAAAAAGGGAAAACAGTAATTCTACAGTGGAGAAACCTAGCCACCGCGACCTTAACCAGATGATCACAGTTATTTTTACATGACATATCAGTATCATTTAATGCTTGGTCTGATGCAGGAGAAAGGAGAGCATCACTTCTATGGTTTTCTTTCCCAAAATACACACTCTGAGTTAGTCATGAGGAGGCACGATGTAAACTCAAATTGAGAGACATTCTACAAAATAAGTAACTAGTACTTTTCAAATGTCTAAGTGATGGTTGTTGAGGAAATATCACAGGTTTAAGCACATAGGACACAGATTTAAGGAGTGAGGACACAGGACTACTAAATGCAGTGACAGCTCCTGAGTTGGATTCTGAACCAGCAAAGGGACATACCTATGACAGTAGGCAAAAATTGAGTAATCTGTTGATTTGGTAATAGTGTAGCATCAGTGTTTATTTCCTATAATTGTTATATGGTTGTATAAGATGTGAGATCTAGGAAAGCTGAGTGACAGGTATATGGAAAACTCTTTGTGCTAGTTTTTCAAATGTTTTATAAATTTGAAATTAAAAAAAACAAAATTTTTCTTTTTTTAGGAGACATAAAGCTTCATTGAGCTAATGGATTCATTGATTCCTTCATATCCTGTCTGTGCATATACCTAGTCCCTCTTCTAAGAAAATTAGAGCACATTCAGATGCCCCTTTGATGTTATAATTTTGCCTGAACATTCAGACTACATTTTTTAGCTTCTCAAAGTTGCTGTCTCCTTTCACCATCACCAATAAGAGAAGATACTCAAAGTTCTGCTGAAGAGAGGAGGGCTGGTCTAGGTTTTTCACCCAGTTACCTGAGTCTTCCCATCCTTGGACTGTTCTTAAGTGAGATCCCAATGATAACAGCACATATTTACCAAGAAGTCATTGCAACTTCAGCTTTAGAACGCTTCACTCTCAGGGACCTCTTCAAAAAGTTAATTTTTTTTTTTAAATTTTTTTTGCATGATATCTTCAAATCTTTTTTAAATTGCGGGATAAGTGCTTTACAGTGTTGTGTTGGTTTCTGCCATACAAGAATTCAAATCAGCCATAATTTTGTGTATATATCCCCTCCTTCTTGAGTGACAATTTTGAATTCATAGTTTTATATTTGTTTCTTAAAGAGGGTCTCGCACACACATAGGGTAACAGGCCACACAGTACCTGAAATGTTCCTGCTTCCTGGGAATTATTTTGCCTGAGGCAGCCCCACACAAGATGACACAATCCATTTACATCCTGACTCACATTTCAAAACAGCCAAGAAGGAAACATCAAGCGGAAGCTGGAATCAAGAATTTTAAGTTTTCCTTTGTTGGATTTGGTTCACTATTTGATTAGGCAAATTTAGAATCCAATAAAAGCTAATGCAAACGAAAAGCACCCTTGTCAGCAGTCACGTTTGGTCAGAAGGTCACTGCCCAGAGGAACGCAGTTTGGACTCTGAGAAGCAACATGCCATGAATTGACTTGGAGGTACAGCTGGCACTTGTAAATTTCATCCCCAGCCCAGTCATCAGCTCATCCCACTTCATCATATCTCTCAGATAAGCTCACAGTCCAGATTTTCAAGTACCAGACCTCACAGGAAGAGGCCAATTATCCCCATGTAGAAATCTGTGTTAAATGAAATACAGGATCAAGCCAAGGAGCCTGAATTTGGGACTGGTGTTGACAGCTCCTCATTCCTGCCACTTACTAATTTTATTTCCCTCCTCAGCTGGTGTCATTGCCTAAAAACTATTTAAGCACAGGTTTTCATATTCTGTGGTTTAACTCTTTAAGACTTTTTGTAACACATGGGAACTGACGACCTCTTTCTCTATGAACATTTTAAATTGAGCTTATTCTTATGGAAATTTGATCTTTAGTCATTTTATCAGAGTGATTTTTTTTTTTAAAGCTGGGTATAAACCTAGGTATTCTAACCCTGACTTTACCAAGGACATTTTATTTTTCTGGTCACATACTTCTGAAATCAGAAGATTAGAATTATAACACAAGACACAAGGTACTTATTTTGAAGTTGCCTTCTCTCCTGAATTTTACAGTTGGAGTGTGTGTGTGTGTGTGTGTGTGTGTGTTTTCAGAAAGTTTTACTGCTGTACCCTTTGTCTCATGGGTTGGTTAAATATCTCTGTTTTCAGAGTAAGCAGAGGACAGAAGGCATAAAGAATTTGAAATTATGAATTAAACTAATTGTGCTAGAAGTAAAATATTACTAAGTGAGGAGCTGATGGGTTGGAGCCTTCATGGAAAATGGTTCTTATTTTTAATGAGAGACTTATATCAGCAGTTTTTAATTGAAGTATAGTTAGTTTGCAACGCTGTGCTAATTTCTTGTATATATATATAGCAAAGTGATTCAGTTATATATATATATATATGTATTTTTCATATTATTTTCCATTGTGGTTTATTACAGGGTACTGAATATTGTTCCCTCTGCTATACAGTAGGACCTTGTTGATTATTTTATATACAGTAGTTTGCATCTTCTAATCCTGTACTCCTAATTTACCCCTCCCCAACCCCATTCCCCTTTGGTAACCTTAAGTTTGTTTTCTATGACTGTGAAACTGTTATTGTTTCTTAAATAAATTCATGTCATGTTTTAGTTCCATAAATAAATGATGTCATATGTTTGTCTTTCTCTTTCTGACTTACTTCGCTTAGTATGATAATCTCTAGGTCCGTCCATGTTGCTGCAAATGCCGTATCATTCTTTTTTATGTCTGAGTAATATTTCGTTGTATACATGTGCTGCATCTTTATCTATTCATCTATCAATGGATATTCAATAGTGCTGCAACATACCTATTTGGGGTACTTGCATCTTTTCAAAGTATGGTTTTCTCCAGATAAATGCCCAGGAGTGGGATTATTGGATCATATGGTGGCTCTATTTTTAGTTTTCAAAGACTCTTCACACTGTTCTCCATGGTGGCTGCACCAATTCACATTCTCACCAGCAGTGTAGGAGAGTTGCCTTTAGCAATGCTGTTTTTGATGTTTTATCTTTGGGAAAAAATCAGCTGTTTTGATAATCAAATGAGTCAGAACCAGAAAGAATACCGTTTCTAAGGAAGACTTGCTATGAAGGGTATTGAGGGAACCAAGTCAGGTTCTCTAAAATGTATATGAATGAATTATTTGAGAAAACACCGATATTCTGCCATGAGGAAGCCAGTAATCATGAGAGTCCTTTTTAAGTCAAAGTTCAGAAAACTTTGCATGTGTAACTGTTTGCAGCCTTCAAAGACCTGAGGATACAGCAGAGATGATTTCATTGGCTGAAAAGCTCTCTTAAGAGTTAAGGTTCTTAAATATGCCCAACCAAGTCATCATGCCCTTTCTGTCTTCACTTACTGCCTGATACATGTGTGGCTCCCCCTCTGAATCCCCCCTCCACTGCCCCCCAATTTGGCTGTCACTCTATGGAGGAAATAAAAAAGCAGCAGACCCAGTTTCCGGGCTGTGTTACTTTATGGAGATGCTGAAAGGCAGCTTATTTCATATTGATCATACCAGGGAGCTAGCCAAGTGTGGTGTTAATTGGGTCCTCTGGAATTCTAAACCCTCGGGACTGAAAGCTTTCTAGTGAGAAGGAGAAATAACCCACAGGCTGCAGAAAAATGAGATCCAGGAGCCTGCCATGTCCCAGTTTCCCGGTGATTGGGACAGCTCATTTTGCATCCAGTTGCTTATTTCAATTAGCTGGTTTGTGTTGTGTTTCCCCACACCCCCCTTTCCTGCAAAGCTGTGAAGCCTTGTTTTGAAAACTGTTGCCCCAGAGTGCACCGGTCTGGCTGGCCTGCTCTCATTGTTCTGAGGCTCATTCCATATGTGGGTCACATCCTAGCTCTCCCTTCCCCTCCCCTGCATCCCTTCAGTCATCTCCCCTTCCTTGTTCAGGCATCCAAGCACTGGCATGCACACACTTTTCTTCCCTTAAGAGCCAGAGGTAAGGGGCAGGTTCTTTCAGGAACTTGCAGGCAAAGCCATTCAAGTTTCGAAAGCTGGTTGCTGTGCATTTAGTTTATGGCAAACACCTCTTCACCTTCATGAAAGTCATTACTCTGTTCATCTCCCCTTTTCCCTCTTCCCAGCCCTTGCTCTTTTCTCTTCCCTTTTTCCAGGACAAAGGTCCTTAAGAAACTAAGATTGCTGCTTAGTTCGACCCTTTCTTGTTACCGTGGTAGCGAGTGGGTATCTCAGACAGTGAAGGATGGAGCAGGCAGGCTGGAGTTTTTATGCAGTTCTTTAGGGGCTGCAGAAAAAGTCTGCTGAGAAATGTGCACTGTAGGCATGCCTGCTGAGTCCATTCTGCTGCTTATCTGTCACTTATTCTGACTAAAAGGTAAGGGCTTCTGTAATTTGCTGCTGCAAAGAATTTGTTCATTGTTCTGTTTCTAAGGCCTTCAACTAATTGACTCTTGAGGGAAGATTGGAATGAAGAGTTTTTGCTTGACTTCTTTAGCTTGTCTATTAGATCTCTCTAATTTTTTTGAAATATCTGAAAGAAATACAATCTTGGCAATCATGTGGCTACTAATGGAGTATCTATTTATGTGTCTCCAAAGGGGAAAAAAAAAAACAACAATTTCGATTCCATGGTCTTTCTTTTCATCTAAAACTTTTTATTTACCAGTGAAGAGTTGTGGGGTACATGCGATCACCATTTTCAATGATTTCTGTAAACTTTGGGAATAAGAGTTGTAATCTTGTCCCAAAATAAGAATATTTTATTTCTGGCAGGCTGCATTTTGACCCATTAAGAATTATAGTGCAATGCATTTGAGTAGTAAGAATGAGGAAAGTTAGAGACTATTTAAACAAGATGTAGCATTTACACTGATTGGTCAGTTACTGTAGTGCCAGTTAACACATGTTGATGAATACAAATCACCAACTATGCCTCTAATTTTGTGTGTATTTAGAGGAACCTTTCCGTTTTTGTTCAGAAGTCAGATAGGAACTGAAATAACTTAGGGTTCTCAAACTTGCCCACTTAAAGTAATAGATACTATCAAACGCGTATTATCTCGGGAAAAAAGCTTAACATTGGTTAAAGAAACATAATCTCAAAAATAGATTGTCCATCATTGTAGAATTAGTACAGTTGGAAACCAGCTGAGTTTTATTGAAAAAAATATGACACCTTACTTTCTTAAGCTCTGGTGATTTACTGGGATTCTTTGGTAGAAGTGTAGGTTGTATTTTCTTGGCAATGGAGATCTCTTTAATTTTCTAAGTACTGCTCAGGACATGTGATATGTGTTGCGATCTAATTGTATTTATCAATCTGTCTCATGAGCCATAAATGAAGGAAAGGTATATATTTGGATACCCAATTTTATTCAACTTATTTATTACTTTATAAAATTTGGGCCAAAGAGCCTTGAGAAATGTTTCCTCCAATATTGGTGCATATTCCTCTAATATATTGATGTATCCGCTTTAACAACCTAATGATATTAGCAAACTAAACTGGATTTCTTTAGTGATTAGCCTTTGACACAAGAAGTAATGTGTATACTAAAGGGAGGATGTTGTGTTTAAAGGGGAAAAGCTTTGTTTCCTTCATCCTATCTCACAGTTTTTTAGCAGGAGATTTGGAGATTGAGTCGATAGGTAGGGCCCATTGAAGGGCTTCCCAGATGGCTCAGCGGTAAAGAATCCGCCTGAATGCGGGAGACGTGGGTTCGATCCCTGGGTCAGAAAGATCCTCTGCAGACGGGAAGGGCAACCCGCTCCAGTATTCTTGCCTGGGAAACGCCGTGGGCAGAGGAGCCGTGCGCGCTGCAGTCCGTGGCGTCTCAGGAGTCAAGACAGGACTGAGTGACTAACCCATCGCCACCGGACCGCTGTGCTTGGCCTACAGAGCTGTGCGGAACTTCTTCAGGGAGTCGGGAGTGAGGGCCCCAAAGTCTGGAGCCGCCCCGCGGCGGCAGTAGCCCACGCGGCCGGCCCGCCGTCCTGATGTGCCTCCCGCCCCTTCCCCAGGCCTTCTTCCGGGGCGGCCGCCGGACCGCTTCCGGGGCGCGTGTGTGGACCGCTTCCGGGGCGCGTGTGTGGACCGCTTCCGGGCGCGTGTGTGGCCTCGGTCAATGACGCTGCGCAGCACTCAGGCGCTTGACCACGGGCTGCCTCCTGGACCGCTGTGTATACTTAACTTGTCTTTACTCTTAAGCATCCTGTTAGGGGCTGAACGTGTGTGTGCCCACCTCAAGTTTACATGTCGGAGTTGTAACCCCAGCATGGCCGTTTGTGGAGAGGTGAGGAAGGTTAAACGAGGTGGTACGAGTGAGGCCCGGGGCCCATGGGTCCTGGTGCCCTTCAAGAAGAGACAGCGGAGCCTTCGCCCTGAGAGGACAGAGAGAGGGTGGTAGCTGTCTGCAGGCTGGGAAGAGAGTTCTCACAAGGACTGAAACTGCCTTCGTTTTGATCTGGGTCTTGTCAGCCTCCACAGTGAGAAATAAGTTTCTGTGGTTTAAGACACTCATCCTGTGGTATTTTATTATTACAGCCATAGCTAACTGATACACATATATAGTTTAATTTTTAACCTTCATGAACTTCTGGTTGAAGAGAGGAAACAAGAAAATTGATGTTGAAATACAAATAAGCTGACCAGAAGGTTAAAAATGATAATCCTGCTGATAACCTTAAGATTGTTCTAAGCATATCTTCAAGCTGACTTGATTGGGGTTCTTATATAGCATATTAGGTGCTGAAAATATAAGACCCATTGCCTGCCCCAAATATACAAACAACTCCTGCAGCTCCATTCTAGAAAAATAAACAACCCAATTAAAAAGTGGGCCAAATAACTTAACAGACATTTCTCCAAAGAAGATATAAAAATGGCTAACAAACACATGAAAAGATGTTCAACATCACTCATTATCAGAGAAATGCAAATCAAAACCACAATGAGGTACCACTTTACACCAGTCAGAATGGCTGCCATCCAAAAGTCTACAAGCAATAAATGTTGGAGAGGATGTGGAGAAAAGGGAACCCTCTTACACTGTTGGTGGGAATGCAAACTAGTACAGCCACTATGGAAAACAGTGTGGAGGTTCCTTAAAAAGCTGCAAATAGACCTGCCATATGACCCAGCAACCCCACTGCTGGGCATATACACTGAGAAAACCAGAATTGAAAGAGCCACATGTACCCCAGTGTTCATCGCTGCATTGTTTACAATAGCCAGGACATGGAAGCAACCCAGATGCCCATCAACTGATGAATGGATAAAAAAGCTGTGGTACATATACACAATGGAATATTACTCAGCATTAAAAAAAAATTCATTTGAAGCAATTCTACTCAGATGGACGAAACTGGAGCCCATTATCCAGAGTGAAGTAAGCCAGAAGCAAAAACAACAATACAGTATATTAACGCATATATATGGAATTTAGAAAGACGGTAACGAGAACCCAACATGCGAGACAGCAAAAGGAATGCAGATGTATAGAATAGACTTGTGGACTTTGTGGATGAGGGTAAGGGTGGGATGATATGGGAGAAGGGCATTGAAGCATGTTAATTATCATATGTCTAATCAATCGCCAGCCCAGGATTGATGCTTGGGGCTGGTGCAGCGAGATTTCCCGGGGGGGAGGGAGGTGGGAGGGGGGTTCCGGAGGTGAAGCATATGTAAACCCATGGTGATATCATGACAATGTATGGCAAAAACAATAAAAATAAATAAATAAATTAATTAAAAAATATTTATATCCACTCTATGGTTGTTTATTGAGATGTGTGCTCATAAAAATTACCCAAAAAAGTGGGTTAAGCATATGATGAAAACATTTCAACTATCAGATCACCAAGTTAATTTTTTAAAAAGTTTTTGACACAGTATGGTGCAGTTAAGTTTCAATGTACATGTTAACAGGAGCCTGATCCTTTAAATTTAAATTGTATACAAATGATTCTTTTTCTTCACTCAAGGTAAATGAAACAACACTTCTTATTAACTGGAGGAAAAGGTGAAATTTGTTTACACACATAATGAATGCAATTAAAATTGTAGTAAATGAACTTTATGATAATATCTTTAATAATATATTGATCTCAAGGAAATGCTTTATTTTAAATCCTTCTTAATGTACCATGCAAAAAGGATGAAATGATTAAAAGATTTCCTAAGGGGATTCCAGTGATGATGTATTATAGTGAAAATGTGTTCCCCAGTAAAAATGAATGGACAATGCTAGGCCGAGAGATCCCCAAAGGCCTCTGTAGAGTCTTCAGTTCTCTGATATGCCTGGAACAGAGCAGAATTAGGAATATAAAGAAGGATAGGAAAAAGAGATCCCTTAAAAAGCATAAAGAAGACACTCATCTTGGAGCTCCTAAGTATAGAAGGTTTCTTTGAGATGAAAAAGAGAGGTTTCAGTTTTCAGACATAGGCTGCAACCTAGGATAGCATGCTTTTTGGTAGTAGTATAACTGTTGGTCATTGAAGAATTATATAAAAATGCATATTTATTAGTTACTTTGATTTATAAAAGCAATCTAAATGTCTGTTTTTCTATTTACAATGATCCTTTTAATATGCTTTAGAAAAGCTTCTAGTTATCCATGCTTAATAAGTTGAATTGATTTACCTCTTGACGTGGGCTTCCCAGGTGACACAAGTGGTTAGGAACTTGCCTGCCAATGTAGAAGACATAAGAGATGCGGGTTTGATCCCTGAGTCCGGAAGATCCCCTGGAGGAGGGCGTGGCAACCCACTCCAGTCTTCTTGCCTGGAAAACTTCATGAACAGAGGAGCCTGACAGGCTACAGTTCATGGGCTCATAAAGTCAGACACAACGGAAGTGACTGAGCGCGCACCTCTTGACTATTAATAATTTAACTGCTTCAGTTACTCTTGGCAAATGACACAACCAAATTGTTGATCTGTTTCTATATCACTGCAAAATTAAGCTGAAAATGCATACAGGATGGATACAGCTGGCATACATACGGATAGCATACAGCTGGAATTGCATGGTGCCCACCTTCTCTGTGTGTTGAAGAAAAAATGATTAGATCACACTTTGAACTCATTGGGTTTTAGATCAACTCTATTTTTGGCCATGGATCTAGGTTTAAGAAAGCCTGAGGGACCCCGTGCTGCTGGGTGTTGAGTGCCCTGTTCAGTAGTGACCTCACTGTGGCTCTCGAGCAGTGAATTCCCACATTCTACCTTTCTCCACTCTGGAGGCAGGTGCCTTGGGAAATGGGAAACCTGTGGCTTGATTTGAGCAAAGAAGGGATTAACCAGACACCTTGCCAACCCTAGGACATATGGAGCCTATTGGCTGTGTCACTAAGGAGGTGACTGAGGAGGAATTGGGACCTCAGGACTGAGGATGCTGAGGATGGAGGAAGTGAGGAAAGAAGGAGAAAAGGAAGGAAGGAAAGAGGGATGTGGGGGGTGATGAAGGAGAAATGAAGGATGAAAAAACCAGAAGCATGCACTTAGAAATGCCTTCACCCTCTCCCTCCAAGCATGGACATGGAGATTCACAGGTACTCTTTCTGGATTTAGTTGTATTCTTTTGTTTGCAGGATTTAAAGTTTAATTTTTTTTTTTTTAGTTTCAGTTTTGTTATGCCTTTTTATTGCCAAGTGACCCCAGGTAGGCAATTTTGCTGGGAAATCAAAGGATTTGGTTGTTTGAACTGCATTAGCATTGGAAAGGAAAGTGGCCTGCTGTTGCCCTCCAAGCTAGACTTACAGGAAGAGGCAGAGCTGGTGGTCTTTGATGGGTGATCAGTCAGTCATGCCCTGCTCACAGGTTTGCCAAATATCACATTCTCTTTGCCTGGTTGGGTAAAGCCTGTCCCAGTTGACCGTGGCTTCTCCATGGTTGTTAGTAAGTATATACTTGAAACTAACTAGAGTGGCCTTATGCTGCTTTAGTGCTCACAACTTTTTTGAAGGCTTTCCATGTGTTCAGACTGCTAGAATTAAGGATACAGGGAACATGATGGAAGGAAATACTCTGGTTGAAATGCAGTCACTACTTTTAACCAACTGCTCTTTGGGGAGCTGATTTCTTTTACTTCAGTGTCCTCAGCCTTGTCGTTGTTTCGTTCTAAGTCGTGTTCAACTCTTTTGCTACCCCAGGAATCCAGGAGCCTGCCAGGCTCCTCTGTCTGCGGGATTTCCCAGGCAAGAATACTGGGGTGAGTTGCTATTTCCTTCTCCGGGGGATTTTCCCAACCCAGGGATTGAATCTGTGTCTCCTGCTTGGCAGGTGTATTCTTTACCACTGAACCATCAGGGAGGCTTGATTCTAATAGTCTTTATTCTTCTCTTTGCATTTATTTAATACGAAAGCTCTCACCTGTGATCAAAGTTGGCCCAGAGTGACTGGAGGGAAAGAGTTATTCCAACTCATCTGCCACTGCTATAAGCTTTTTCTTTAACAGAATTTATCTACCTTTACTTTGAAAATATTTTGTAAAGTTCTTTGCAAAGTACAACTCACATAACTTCCCATGGGGGAGAGGAAATACCATATTGGGCCCAGATTTCCGGAAATAGACAAAGAGCTACTGTCAGGTAATGTGATAGCCTTGATATCCCACCTTGGGTTTGGAAGCATTATGGGAATCTTTTTCTGAAAGTTGTTTAATAAATTTATATATATATATATATATATATATACACACACATATATATGAAAATATATAATGAGATTCTGAAAATGAGAAGATAATGAAAACAGGGCATTTGCTTGTATCACTCCTTTCTGAGTTTAATTCAGTGGAAAAAATGTTAATAGTTCGGGGGTAGGAGGAAGACAGAGTTTTCTAGTCAAAGGAGTTTAGCAAACACTGGGCTAAAGAAAGTTAGCCGGGTTTCCTTACACATGCTTTTCTGTAACCTTTAGTTTTTTAGACATGATTTTGTTTGTTTATCCTTGGTTGTGCTGGGTCTCTGCTGCCGCATTAGCTTCCCTCTGGCTGTGGCGCGCCCTCTCCTCAAAGGGCCTCTCTGGGTGTGGAGCACAGCCCCAGGGCGCTGGGCCTCCAGCATCTGAGGCAGGTGGGCTCTGCAGTCATGCTCTGACTCAGGGACCAAGCCCATGTCTCCTGCATCTGCAGGTGAATTCTTTACCACTGAGCCACCAGGGAAGCCCTGTCATGTATAATTTTGATGTGCACTGTGGACCTGCAATGTGCGTTAGCCGTAGTTCCCAAATCTGAAATCATAATCACAAATTCCTAGGCCCCAAAGACTCAGTGAATCAAAATTTGAGGAAGTGGGAACTACGGACTTTCAATGAAGACACCTTTGGGAGACTACCTTTAGGTGGCTGGTTTAGGCAGCTGGCTTGTCTGTTCCATCGGGACTCCAAGGCACCGCTCTTGTGCCTGGTGCTGCCCTCCTAGCCCCAATTTATGTAACCGCACAACTCCTTTATCCAAGAAATGCATGTGGACATTTATGGAACTAACAGATTAGAAAATGCTGGTCAATGCATTTCTCATACCAAAGGCTTAAAGATTAAAAAAATGATTAAGTTTCGCTTTGGGACTTGCCTTTGAATTCTTTCTTTTTTAAAAAAAAAATTCATTTAGTTGGAGGCCAGTTACTTTACAATATTGTAGTGGTTTCTGGCATACATTGACATGAATCAGCCATGGGTGTACATGTGTTCCCCATCCTGAACCCCACTCCCTCCTCCCTCCCCATCCCATCCCTCAGGATCATCCCATTGTACCAGCCCTGAGCACCCTGTCTCATGCATCGAACCTGGACCTGCAATCTGTTTCACATTTGATAATATACATGTTTCAATGCTATTCTCTCAGATTATCCCACCCTTACCTTCTCCCACAGAGTCCAAAAGACTGTTCTATACATTTCGTACGTGATGGTGGTTCAGTTCAGTTCAGTCGCTCAGTCATGTCCGACTCTTTGCGACCCATTAATCACAGCATGCCAGGCCTCCCTGTCCATCACCAGATCCCGGAGTCCACCTAAACCCATGTTCATTGAGTCGGTGATACCATCCAGCCATCTCATCCTCAGTCGTTCCCTTCTCCTCCTGCCTTCAATCTTTCCCAGCATCAGGGTGTTTTCCAATGAGTCAACTCTTCGCATAAGGTGGCCAAAGTTGGAGTTTTAGCTTCAACATCAGTCCTTCCAATGAACACCCAGGACTGATTTCCTTTAGGATGGACTGGTTAGATCTCCTTGCAGTCCAAGGGACTCTCAAGAGTCTTCTCCAACACCACAGTTCAAAAGCATCAATTCTTCGGTACTCAGCCTTTTTCACCATCCAACTCTCACATCCATACATGATCACTGGAAAAACCATAGCCTTGACCAGATGGACCTTTGTTGGCAAAGTAATATCTCTGCTTTTCAATATGCTATCTAGGTTGGTCATAACTTTCCTTCCAGAGAGTAAGCGTCATTTAATTTCATGGTTGCAATCACCATCTGCAGTGATTTTGGAGCCCAGAAAAATAAAGTCAGCCACTGTTTCTACCCTTTCCCCATCAATTTGCCATGAAGTGATGGGACCAGATGCCATGGTCTTAGTTTTCTGAATGTTGAGCTTTAAGCTAACTATTTCACTCTCCTCTTTCACTTTCATCAAGAGGCTTTTTAGTTTCTCTTCACTTTCTGCCATAACTGTGATGTCATCTGCATATCTGAGGTTATTGATATTTCTCCCAGCAATCTTGATTCCAGCTTGTGCTTCTTCCAGCCCAGCATTTGTGATGATGTACTCTGCATATAAGTTAAATAAGCAGGGTGACAATATACAGCCTTAACGTACTCCGTTTCCTATTTGGAACCAGTCTGTTGTTCCGTGTCCAGTTCTAACTGTTGCTTCCTGACCTGCATGTAGGTTTCTCAAGAGGCAGGTCAGATGGTTTGGTATTCCCATCTCTTTCAGAATTTTCCACAGTTTATTGTGATCCACACAGTCAAAGGCTTTGGCATAGTCGATAAAGCAGAAATAAATGTTTTTCTGGAGACCGTGGTTCAGATAGCACTAAAAATCACGCCTGTGTTTTAAGTTCACATTGACATGTTGTTTATAATGTTTTGTAGTGATATTTATTTCGTTTATATTGTCCTTGTATTTTGTTTCCTTTTTTTGCAGCAGACATTCCCAGGAGGTTGAATGTAATATGCAGTAAACTGTTCTGTTCTCTCCTTCTGTTAGGGAATAATGCTTAAACTTATTTGATTTATAAAAACCCAAATCCCCAGAGATAGGAAACATTGTAATGAAAATGAGCTTGATAAACTCTTGCTATAAAATAGATGTCCTCTAAGAGAGGAGAGAGTGAAGGATCTCATTTTTAAAAAACCCTGGTTGTTTCTAGGACTGGACTCTAGATTGTTAATTTATCGTGCCGTAGAGGGTTATGACAGTGGCTTAGTTAAAATGATTCGATTAGACAAATATAAAACAGAAAATACTGGTTCTGAGGACATGATTTTTCAGAGGGACAAGAAATCTTGGGGAACCGCTCTAAAGAGGTTTGACTTTCTCCTCACAACTGCTCTGATGGTACATCTCTGAGCCTCAGAGCTGGGTGGTGGAATGGCTCAGTTCACTGTAGGCTTTGCATTTCTGTGTGGACAGCCTTGAAGGTATTGGGGTGCAGCTGTATTCTGAGTGCAGAAAATATGCTCTTAATGGGTGACTCTTGTCACAGCCGTTAGAATCAGGTTAAACATAAATACAATCTTCTTTTCATTTTGAATATCCTTTTGTGTGGAAAGCTGTTTTTCATATACTCATATTTGAGTGTCTGTTCTTTTAATAAGATGTTGCAAACCAGATCACCATTTCTATGCAAATGACTGTTGCTGAATTTCAATACCATGGACCTTTGCAGTCAGAGGTAGGCCAAGGGGCTTTGAACATTTTTACGCAATCATTGTCAAAAACTTTAACTGCTGGAGTGGAGACTCCGGTTCAGTGTGGACCTTGTGTTAGAGTCCCAGGAAACCAGGCACATGTGAGATAACAAAGCACCAATAACAGTACAGGCAGGGTGGCCTCTAGCTCATCTCATGGTGATAAAAACTGATCTAAAGATTCTCTGAAGAGAAGACCAATTATGCTGACGTTCCACAAGCTAGAACTCCCCATGGATTAGACAGAGGCCCTGGCTGAAGACTGCCACCAGGAATTTGAAGATGGTTCTTGCAGAGATATTCCAGGAACTAGGGCCTTTAATCTGATCACATTTGAAACCTGTTTCAGGCATGTTAGGTAAATTATGTCGAGGCTCAGGGGAGATAGCTCTGGCATCTGAGCATTCTCTGGGGATTGTTGTTTGACATTTGGAGCAGGTGAGGGGCCTGCAGCTTGTGAAGTCATTAAGGTGCAATTACGACAAGCCTGACTTGATCCTTTCTGATGTGCCTGCCAGACTTGACAGCTCCAAACAGTTGGTGGGGACCCAGAGACACTTCTTCTTGGTTCCTTAGCACAGTGAAAGTATTCTGTTCCCTGTGGCCACAACAGCATGAAAGACATTTTTGCTGAGAAAAGGTGGAAGCTCTTGGGTTGGCAGTTGCTGTTCAGTTAGAAACTTAAGCCTATTATCAGTGACTCCCTTGGTGTATAGAATGGGCATAATTCCCCTTTTTCTGTTTTTAATTGTGCTTTAATTGACAGTAGGTGTCTCCTTATTCTGACAGATAGCTCCTTGCCTTAATGCTCCTTTGACATCCTGCTAAAATGGTGTCTGTGCTTTTGGAATGCAGGGTTGTGGCCTGTCCATAGCAGCTTGAGTGACATAGATTAAGGGTCCTTCTTTGTGGGGATGTGTGCATTTCTTTAATGCATGCCTAAGCCTTTGTAACTTGGAGTCTGGCTCCCATGCCATATCCAAATTGGTAAAGTAGTTCAAAAGAAGCACGTCTTGAGTAGGCAAAATCATTTTACTAAGAACCATGAGCTCTGGGCTCACCCAGGGTCCATCCTTTACTAGTTACGTGATTGAATAGAAGTAATTTACTTTCTAAGCCTCAGTTTTCCCAGATGTGCATCTGTGGGATGTGGCTCATTTACCCTACCTCTGGGATCATCTTAAGGCGAAGTGAGGCAGTGCATTGGAGACACTTAACTAGTGTCTCGCACGTACTAAGCACTCTGGAAATGGTACCATGGGGCTTCCCAGGGGTGCTAGTGGTGCAGAACCCATCTGCCAGTACAGGAGACATAGGAGCTGTGGGTTCAGTTCCTGGGTCGGGAAGATCCCCTGGAAGAGGACATGGCAATCCACTCCAGTATTATTTTCTGGAGAATCCCATGGACAGGAGAGCCTGGTGCACTTCAGTCCACGGGGTAGCAAAGATTGGAGACAACTGAAGCAGTTTGACATGCACGCACACAAGTGTACTATAATTATTGTTTGGAGTCCATTTCACTAACATAAAATAAATGTATTTTTAACATATTTTTTCCTTGACAGCTTAAGTGATAAATGATATGGATATGAACGTGGAATAGAATTTCTGAATTAATGCATCTGCTCTCAAGGAATTTTGCTGGTGGCTGTGATTGAAAACAAAATAATGAGATTGGCACTTGTCACATCAGCAAGCTTTAGATTACTGTTTATAAGTCTTTGGTTTTCTTGGCTTCTCTTTTTTACTTTGGTTGTTTTCAGTGTATATTTCATCTTCATTATGTATAAAAGTATTTTATCTAGTGTTTGATTTTGTAAGAAGATAGGAAATGTTTATGTTCTTCAGAAATGCATTTGGCAGCAAATATTAATAATAAAATCCCAACTATAACAGCTTAAACAAATAGAAGTTTATCTTCCTAATTTGGCAACTTGTCTAGAGGTTGTTAACTTTGGTTAAGGACCTCAGCCATATTACAGTCAATGCTTCTGTGGTTCTCATAGACTTCCCTCTTTTCTTCCACATGGTTGCAAAATGGCTACTGAATTCCAGACATCATATCCGTTTTCATGTAGAAAGAAAGGTCATGCTTCCTGTCACATAATATCATGCCTATTTCTGCTAGTTTCATTGGCTTACACTGACTCACATCCTAGTTGCAAAGGAGATCAACTGTGGTCTTCACCTGGAGTTGGACATATTTGCACTTTAAATAAATATGGTGTTAGGTAACAGCAGGATGATGAATACTGGATAGACAAAAAAGAAAAAAAAAGACTTCAACAACATTACATTCCTCATCTTCGTTTCTGTACAAACTGCCTTCTATACTAGAGGAATTCAATGTCCAAGGGAAACAGTTATTCCTAATCCCTCTAGCCCTTCTCTATGTTGAATTTACCATGCTGTATTATTCATTCAGTAGCATGGAAAAAGAAGGAAGCATTTGCATCAACCAGTTGCCTGCCTTAGTCTCCTTCATATGGTTAAGGATGGCTTCCCTTCTCTTGGTTACATCCATTAGGATGGTTGTAGTTTAGGATGAATATAATGTATGTGATGTGGGACTGTCTTTGGCCATGACAGGTTTGCTATCCCAACAAGCATGAAGCCTGCTGTTCCTGACTCACCCTCTCGGGATGATGGGCAGCTCCCTCATGTGTTCTCATTTCACAGTCTGTATTCACTCAAGTGGGAGCCCACTGTTCCTTACAACCATCCTTACTCTTGCTTCTTCAAAGCTGGGGGGCTAATTTCCTATTGTGTTATTAATTCCCAAGATTCACTTAGAAATAAGAAAGTACATTGACTCGGTTCTATTATCTAGATTAGTGAGTCAAAGCTGAATAATACTCTAGTAGTTATTGGAACAAAATCTTTCCTAAAATCAGTACTCATTGGCCCAATACAAGGTAACATACTTTCTTATCCTTAGTTTAGTCGCTCAGTCATATCTGACTCTGTGACCCCATGGACTGCAGCACGCCAGGCTTCCCTGTCCATCACCAGCTCCCGGAGCTTGCACAAACTCATGTCCATTGAGTCGGTTATGCCATCCAACCATCTCAACCTCTGACATCCCCTTCTCGTCCTGCCTTCAATCTTGCCCAGCATCAGGATCTTTTCTAATGAGTCAGTTCTTTGCATCAGGTGGGCCAGTTATTGGAGTTTCAGCTTCAGCATCAGTTCTTCCAAGTATTTCCAGGGTTGATTTCCTTTAGGATTGACTGGTTGGATCTTCTTGCAGCCCAAGGAATTCTCAAGATCTTCTCAAACACCACAGTTCAAAAGCATCAATTCTTTGGTGCTTTGCTTTCTTTATAATCCAACTCTCACATCCATACATGACTAATAGGAAAAGCCAGAACTTTTTGACCGATGAACCTTTGTTGGCAAAGTAATGTCTCTGCTTTTAAATATGCTGTCTAGGTTGGTCATAGCTTTTCTTCCAAGGAGCAAGTGTCTTTTAAATTCACCATCTGCAGGGATATTGGAGCCCAAGAAAATAAAGTCTCTCACTGTTTCCATTGTTTCCCCATCTATTTGCCATGAAGTGATGGAACCAGATGTCATGATCTTCATTTTCTGAATGTTGAGTTTTAAGCCAACTTCTTCACTCTCCTCTTTTACTTTCATCAAGAGGCTCTTTAGTTCTTCTTCACTTTCTGCCATAAGGGTGGTGTCATCTGCATATCTGAGGTTATTGATATTTCTCCTGGCAATCTCGATTCCAGCTTCTGCTTTATCCAGCCTGGCATTTCTCATGATGTACTCTGCATATAAGTTAAATAAGCAGGGTGACAGTATACAGCCTTGATGTACTCCTTTTCCTACTTGGAACTAGTCTGTTTTTCCATGTTCAATTCTAACTGTTGCTTCCTGACCTGTATACAGATTTCTCAGGAGGCAGGTAAGGTAGTGTGGTATTCCCATCTCTTGAAGAATTTTCCAGAGTTTGTTGTAATCCACACAGTCAAAGACTTTGGCGTAGTCAATAAAGCAGAAGTAGACTTTTTTCTGGAACTCTCTTGCTTTTTTGATGATCCAGTGGATGTTGGAAATTTCATCTCTGGTTCCTCTGCCTTTTCTAAATCCAGCTTGAACATCTGGATGTTCACGGTTCACATACTGTTGAAGCCTGGTTTGGAGAATTTTGAGTATTACTTTTCTAGTGTGTGAGATGAGTGCAACTGTGTGGTAGGTTGAGCATTCTTTGACATTGTCTTTCTTTGGGATTGGAATGAAAATTGACCTTTTCCAGTCCTGTGACCACTGCTGAGTTTTCCAAATTTGCTGGCATATTGAGTGCAGCACTTTCACAGCATCATCTTTCAGGATTTGAAATGGCTCAACTGGAATTCTATCACCTCCACTAGCTTTGTTTGTAGTGATAATTCCTAAGGCTCACTTGACTTTGTATTCCAGGATGTCTGACTCTCAGTGTGTGATCATGCCATTGTGGTTATCTGGGTCATGAATATCTTTCTTTGTATAGTTCTTCTGTGTATTGTTGCCGCTTCTCCTTAGTATCTTCTGCTTCTGTTAGGTCCCTACCATTTCTGTCCTTGATTGTGCCCATCTTTGCATGAAATGTCCCCTTGGTATCTCTAATTTTCTTGAGATCTCTAGTCTTTCCCATTCTACTGTTTTTCTCTATTCTTTGCATTGATCGTTGAGGAAGGCTTTCTTGTCTCTTATCCTAGTATTTCATTTGAGAAGCAAACTTTAAGTTCCCTTCCCTTTTCTCTGTCATTTTCTCAAAGTGAAATAAGCATAATCAGAACTTTAAGATATTCCTTAAGTGGTCTAGGTAGCTTTTTCATAATATTAATGAAAAGATATGGAGCACTCATTTCCTTATCTGCATGGAAAGAAAAATATTACTTCTAAAGGCTTACTATACAAAAGCACCTAGGCTAAATGGATGACTTCCTTTCATTATTGTTATTTTTTCTACTCGCAAAGCCAGGAGTCAGAACCGTGGAATCAGTGAATTCAGGTTTCTTTATAGTTCAAGCAGAGGGAGGTGGGGAATGGACAGAAATAGGTCACCTTGTATTTGAGAGACCAGGACAATGGAGAGATTCTTGGAGTGCTCAGACTCTGATGGACTCTTATTTGGGGGCAGAGTGTTCCAGAAAAGTCAGAAGCCAAGATTTATAGTGGATGGCAACCTGTTAAACATCAAAAAACCATTTACTAGTCTGTTTTTCCCTACTGAAAGGAATTTGGCTATTTTCTTTCATCATTTGTCAAGGAGAGACGAGGCCTTTCCAAAGCTGATTTTGTGCATGTAGCCCTTGAATGCTGTTTGGCCATCACCAGGTCGTCCCATGACTGGTGACAGAAACAACATTAGCCCTGTTACCTGAGCACCCTGGGTGCCAGCCATTGGTTTTGCCAGTAGCAGTCATGTGACAGTGACTTTGAGAGAAGTCACTTAGCTTGAGGGAGTTCATACCAGTGAAACAGTAGATGTGTTTGACCTGTTCAACTTCCAAAATCAGGGTCTTGCTCTCTCTTTGGGGGTTGCAGTTTTAAGGTAATCTGGGAATGTTTGGATTATTGCTCTCAGCCCGAGCAAGTATTAAAAATGGGGAAGGAAGAGATGGAAGCTTCCATGGACCCCTATCTCTACTTTTGTTTTCCTCTTTCCACCAGAGGACAGGGTGGTGCTCAGGAAGCCTGTGATTCTCAGTTTTCCAGGCTAACTCAGTGTTACATGGGCTCAGGTTCCTGTCTTGTTCTTGCTGCCTCTTCATCTGGGATTTAGGGGCTTTGCCCCTTTCCGTTTCTTCTCTGTTCTACCCAGACATTACGTGCTTTGGATTTGCACCCTCCCTCCCGCCAGACATGGCCTCCCCCCACTCCAGAAAGTCACTCCCCTGTCCAGTCACCTTCTGCATTCTCTGTACATTGAGCCAAGCTCAGCTAGTTGTCAGGTTATTTGATGACAGTGATGGACGTTAGGTTGCCCCATGGTGCTGAACTTCAGCAAGCTATTTGCATTTTTTACAAGCATCTCATTCTCTTGAGAAGGATCTCCAGTTTGTGAAGTAACGTGGAGATAAGACTAACACAATATATAATGCTTTATCCACTGCAAAAGGCTTTCACATTAATCATATTTACTGTAATTCTCATACCAGCCCAAGGAACAAAATAGGGATAGCCCTCTTGATTTTTATTTATTTCATTTGAATAGCTAAAACTCAGAGAGATTAAGCAGGTAATACTCAAGGTCAACTAGCTAAAAATTAAAAAAAAAAAAAAAAAACTAAGACCTTGCACCTGAATCTTCCCATCCTGGGCTCTGGCTTCTGTAGGAGCCATCTCTTCACAGTTTCTACTTCTTGTTTCTCATGTTTATCCCTGTTGAATCAAGTACTGGACAGGCCACCATGTATTCAAGGGACATGTTGACTTTAGAAGATGACTTGCAAATTAGAGCTCAAGTGTATGTAGGCTCAGCTTTGCAGCTGTAAAACATCTACCATCACCTGCTTATTTGTTTATTTATTTATTTAGCTTTTCTCATCTTTTAAAAGTGGACTCAGTGAAGACAGGTGTTGGATTGTGTGGCATCGAGAAATGGGGACATTTTATCCCATGACGTGGGCACTTGTCTACCTAGTGACAGCACTTCCTGTGACCCGTGGAGGGCACTCAGCGGGGATGGGACAAGCTGCCTCCTGCTTTGATGCTTTAGAAGATTGCGTTTAAAGCCCCAAATAAAAAATCACAGTTCTTCATTCCTCAAATAGTACGCTTTTAACAATTCTTCATTCTTTAAACAATAAGGAAGTATATGGAACAAAGTGTAAAATCTCCTACCCCGTTCAAATCCTTCTTTGGAGTGAATTTTGAGTGCATAAGCTTCTGGACCTTTTTCTATACCATACAATGTATGTATGTCTATACATTAAAAAAAATTAATCATAGTTGCTTTAAAAAAGTCCTTCACTGTTAGTCAGAAAGACTTACTTGATTCTTCTTAATGAATACCCGATATTCTGCTGGATGGAGTCACTAGAGGTACTTACCATTACGTACGGAAGGGCATTTAGTCTTTATTTAGTATAGCACTACTAAAAACAGTCTTGTAAAAAGTGTTATGACAGGATTTCTGTAGATAGATTCAGAGAAGTGAAATTTCAGAGTCAAAGCATATGCAATATTAGAATTTTAATAAGGGCTGCTCACTGCCCTCCAAAGCTGTCACCTAAGTTACCCTTTTATTAATAGCTGCAATGTTTGTGTCCAGTTCCCCACATATTCACCATCCTGGGGGGCTATGACTCTGGTTTGCCAATTTGATACACAAAACCAGGCCCTCATTTGATTTAGATTTCCTTGGTCATGTGATGGTTGTCTTTTTCATAGTTTTTTTTTTTTGCTACTTGTGTGTCTTTTGCTGTGAAGGGCTAGCTTGTGTCTTTGCTCTAGATTTCTTTATCAGCGCAGTCCTTTCTCCCCACTCTTCCCATGGGTGAGGGATTCAGCCCCCAACTCCCCTCCTTGGATACCAAAATCCCCTGATGCTTAAGACCCTTACATAAAATGGCTTACTGTTTACGTAGGCACAGGCACCCCTCCCCCCCCCCACTGTATACTTTAAACCAATCTCTAGATTACCTGAAATACCTAATACATTGGAAATGCTATGCAAATAGTTATACATACAACATGAATACTAGGTAAATAGCAAGCAGCAAATTCAAGTTTTGCTTTTTGGAACTTTCTGGAATTTCTTTGGAATATTTCTCGTCCATGGTTGGTGGAATCATGGGTAGAACTCATGGATATGGAGGACTGACTATTTGTCTGCCTCTGAGTCCAAGTCCTCTCTGGTCTGTCATTAGTCTTTTGTTTCTGGCATCTTCTGCTGCTCAGATGCATTTAATTTACTTGCAGTCAAATCTGTTAGCTTTTTTCTTTGTGCCTTTCTAAGCATTGTGTCTTCTCCCTGGCAATATTGTGGAGATACTATAAATTTTTTCTACCAATCCAGGAACATGGTATATCTTTCCATCTGTTTGTGTGCCTTTGATTTTTTTCATTAGTGTTTTATATTTTTTGCAGTACAGGTCTTTTGTCTCCTTAGGTAGGTTTATTCCTAGGTATTTTATTCTTTTCAATGCAACAGTAAATGGCATTATTTATTGAATTTTTTTTCTGTGTATAGAAATGCAACAGATTTCTGTGTATTACTTTTTTGTTACTTGCAACTTTAGCAAATTCATTGATGAGTTCTAAATAGTGTTTTAGTAGTGTATTTAGGATTTTCTATGTATAGTATCATGTTATCAGGATAAATAGAGACAATTTTACTTCTTTTGCAATTTGGATTCTATTCATTTTTTTTTCTTCTCTGATTGCAAGAACTAGGACTTCCATATCTATGCTAAATAAAAATGGCACAAAAGACATCCTTTCTCTTGTCTAACATCCATTGAGTATGATGTTAGTTGTGGCTTTATTGTATATGACCTTTATTATGTTGAGCTATGTTCCTTGTATGCCCACTTTCTGGAGAGTTTTTATCTCAAATGAGTTCTAAATTGTTTCAGAAGCTTTTTCTGCATCATATGGTTTTTATTCTTCAGTTTGTTGATGTGCTATATCACACTGATTGATTTGCAAACATTGAAAAAAATCTAAAACCATGATCCCAAATGATACATGCACCCCAGTGTTAACTACAGCACCGTTTACAATACCAAGACATGGAAGCAACCTAAATGTCCATCAACAGAGGAATGGGCAAAGAAAATGTAGTACATATGTACACTGGAATATTACTCAGCTATTGAAAAGAATGAAATAATGACATTTTCAGCAACATGGGTTGGACATAGAAATTGTCATGCTAAGTGAAGTCAGACAGAGAAAGAAAAATATCATATATACCCAGAATCTAAAAAGAAAGATGTGAATGAACTTATTTATTTGCAAAACAGAAATAGACAGACTTAAGAGAATGAACTTATGGTTACCAATGGGGAAAACTAGTAGGCAGGGACAGATAGGGAGTTTGGGATTGATATGTACATACTATATTTAAAATGGATAACCAACAAGCACCTACTGTATAGTACAAGGAACTCTGCCCAGTGTTATGTGACAGCCTGGATGCAAGGGCATCTGAGGGAGACTGGATACATGTATACGTATGGCTGGGTTGCTTTGCTGTGAACCTGAAACCCTCATGACATTGTTGAGCAGCTATTCTCCAATATAAAAGTTGAAATTCTTTCTAGTCCTTTTAAAGTTTGGGGGTTTTTTGTTTTTTGCTTTTGTTTATTTTAGAGCATAGACTCCTGACTTATGTATGATTGTAGGTAAACTTCTCATTTTACTCTGAAGTTCAAAAAATGTACATTTATTTAGGAGAGAAAATAAAAATAAAATTTAAAACTACACCAAAAATAAAATGAATCCTTAGTGATCCAGGATCTGGAGGACTGTATGACATGAGGTTGGTGAGCCAGATCACCAAAGGGTATTGGTTTCCCTTGAAGCCATCTCCCCACCAAGATCTGAGAAAAGTGAAGTGAAGGTCGCTCAGTCATGTCCTACTCTTTGTGATCCCATGAACTGTACAGTCTATGGAATTCTCCAGGCCAGAATACTGAAGTGGGTAGCGTTTCCTTTCTCCAGAGGATCTTCCCAACCCAGGTCTCCCTTATTGCAGGCGTATTCTTTACCAGCTGAGCTATGAGGGAAGTCTGTGATTTGAAAAGTTATAAACTATCCCCTGTCCCTACTTTACGCCTATCAGGATGTGTTTTGGGACGAGTCCACCATGGTTTAGTGACTAATGAAAGATAATGAGTCAGTCTTTGAATTGGTTTCTTAGTAGACAGTGCGAAAGAACATGCTTGATGACCAACAAGATATTTGCTAGAGGAAGCATCTTGAGATGAAGAACAGAGCTTAGTGGAGTGTGGCTAAGACCTGCATTTACACAGGGCTACAGAATTTAGTGTATTTCTTCTGGAGCATAATCCTATCCACAAACAGATCCATTATTGTCAGTACAGGATGAGAAAATAGCAGAATTCATGAAAAATGTCTTCAAGTAATATAAGTGCATGAATGACTAAGGGAGTATATGTAGGTAACTGGCTTAGAGTATTGCTTATAGAGGAAATGAGGTCAGGGCAGAAATGTAGGTAGAAGGTATTTATCCTCAGCAAGTCTTAGAAAAACAGAAAGATCACTGGTGAAACGTTGATCTATTCTGAGTCCCTTTTCTCTGAAGACACCTTTAAATTCATGAAAAGGAACAGAAAGGCATCTCAGGGTGTGAGGAATGTGGTCATCCCCAGGTCAGAGCGGTGAGGGAACGAGCCCCATGCCTCGCCATGTCTCGGTCAGGAAGGAGCAGACGTGTGTCAATGCTCGCCACATCACAAAGGGCAGTCAGAATCTTTTGCAAGGAAAATCTTAAAAAATTAGATTTTCACTAAACCAGTTATAACAGGCTAAAATGTACTAAAGAGAAAAAATTTTATATCCATGAATTAATACTTTTCTTCTCTAACTAAAAGCATGACTGAAGTTATTTTGCTTGGGGGTCCATAATAATCAAGGCCTCTGTGAATCAAAACCCTGGGATGTTAGTTCTTTTTGTGAGCCTTAAGAGCTGATTACTTTTCCCAAGTCACATAGTCTCTCTGAGCCTCATCTTCCCTCCCTATAAAATGAGAAGTAATGCCTGCTTCAGACAGATGCTATGAAGAAGATGCTAACTGGTCCATATAAAAATTAGCTGAATAATTTGGAAAATTCTGTGCAGAGGGTGAGATTTTAAGATATGTAATACTAGTGCTGCAAATGACTATGAACCCTTTTTTGGACCTCTTTCTGATATAGATCAAGTTTCCTTTGCTGCCAGTAAAGGTTGTATCTTGATTCTTTGTACCCTGAAACACCAGGTATTATATATACATTTTTAAGAACTGTGGCCTTAAAAGTGAAATTTGAATTGTATTTTTCACACTGTCAAGGTGGGTGGTGAGTTTAGCTCTCTGAAGTCATGATTGCATTGTCTACTTTATTTTATTTTATTTTTTTTGTCAACTAGTGTCCAACTAGCATAGTGCTGTGTGCATTAAAGACACTAAGCAAGAGGTTCAGATTATCTCTGAAATGTTCTCCAGATTTACCTGCAGCGTGGAGAGTTAGGGCTTGTCAGTGTATTCTTATAATCTCATAGTGCTTCTGTGTTGCTTCTGCACCAGCTCAAATTAAAATGCTGGAATTCCAGCTGAAATGTCACAAAGCCCCCACCACCTCCCATTTAGGGGAGAGGAAGAGATGCTCAGAAACAGGCACCAGGGTGTTTATCTACCCTTTGCCTGTGTTCTCACCTACCTGCCACAAAACCCATGACGTTTCATTTACTCCAGAGCTCACATTTCTGCAAGCTAGACCTTGGAGAACTCTATGGGAAATGGATCTTGGCAGGCAATTTCTGAACAGGCACCAGGCTTTCTGCTTTCTACGTTCATAGATCCTTAAGAGTTGTTTGCACCTAACACAGTCTTGTCAGTTAAAACCTCAAGCCAGCTGAGCCCCGAGGATTCAGGGATTTGCTGGGGGAAAACTGCCTCTGTTTGCTAACTTGTTTTAACTGCTGCTTCGGAAAGATGGGGGCCAACTCAGATTCTTCCTGCTGCGCTTCCGTTGCTGGGCACCTACCTTTCTTTGTTTCTTGTCTCAGACAGTAAACAGAGGGTAAGGGTCACACAAGCACCCAGTTCTTTTGTGATAGCCTGGGAGCTGCACACAAGGAGATCTGAACGGGTTGCAAAAAGGAGGCTGGTGCTAAATGCGAAAAAAAAAAAAAAGCTACCAAAACAAAATGCGCGCGCACACATACACATACACACATACCCCCAAACCTCTCCCTTCCTAGCTTGTTACTCCAAAACCCTTGTGAGCCTTAGCTGCCAGTGAGTCAGTATCTTGACAGTTTCTGCAGTCAGAAGCTGTAGAGGAGGAACTGAAACTTGTACACTTGGTGATATCATAGGAAGTTCTTGTTGTTGCTGTTTAGTTGCTTAATGGTGTCTGACTCTTTTTCAACCCCATGGACTGTCACCAGCCTCCCTCTGTCCATGGGATTCTCCAGGCAAGAATACTGGAGTGGGTTGCCATTTCCTTCTCCAGGGATCTTCCCAACCCAGGAATGGGTCCAGGCATTGAACCTGCATCTCCTGTGCTTGAGGCAGATTCTTTACCACTGAGACACCTGGTAAGCCCACAAGTTCTTACCTGGGCTTAATAAGCTTTATTTAATGTATCTTTCCATAGTCACTGGGCTTCCCTGGTGGCTCAGTTGGTAAAGAATCTGCCTGCAATGCAGGAGACCAGGGTTTGATCCCTGGGTAGGGAAGATCCCTGGAGAAGGAAATGGCAATCCACTCCAGTACTCTTGCCTGGAGAATCCCATGGACAGAGGGGCCTGGAGGGCTATGGTGCATGGGGTCACAAAGAGTCAGACTCGACTGTGTGACTTTTTTTCTTTCGTATTCATTAGAAATTGGGCATAGTCTTAAAGGAAAACATTAAAATGACTTTGGACTTTAAATGTTTTTTTTTTTCTCTATCATTGCACTTGAAATTGATTGAATATTAATTGATTTATTTAGTACAGAAAAATCACAGACTGGTTTTCCAACTCAAGTTACCTATAGGTTGGTTGATCACTAACACTTTTATTTGAAGAGCACTTTTGAATTTAACATTTTTTCCATGCATTATCTAACTGATACGTTAAATATTTTAAAGCAGAGGTTGTAAATTCTTAGCAAAGAATTTTACTAAGAAGAAAACTAACAGACAAACCCCAAAGCAATTGTAGGGTAGTAGACAGAAAACTGAAGGAAAAAGTAGAATTATTATCCTAGAGATCATATATAAATTAAAATAAAATACTATCTTTGGAGAAATATCACAGGGCTCCATGAATGTTGAAATTAAAATAATATATTTCTTGACTGTATGATTGAAGAACTTGGCAGCTCTTCTCTTCTGCTTTCTGGGTTGCTGATGCCCCAGCAATCATGAGTCTGCATTTTGGGGAATCCACCCCAGCTGTGCTGACTCTCTTGCCCTCTGGATTTTAACTTTGCAATACATTTCCTCTCTTTTGGATGGCTTCCTCCTCAGTACACTGAGAAACAATTCATAGGTTACTTTCCAGGTTACTTTCAAACACATAGTTTCATAGTAGCTCTGTGGAACTGGAGAGGTGGAACAGTTGAAACATTTTGCCCAGGATCATAAGCAAGCAGGAGTTCACCTTGCATTCACTTTCCCAATCCAGTTTCTTCAGCTTCACTGCTTGGTTAGGGTTTATTATAAACCGAGAACCTAGCATTGGGTAAAGGATAAGAATATACAAATAAATGGAGTAGTTTATTGCTTCATTGTTATTTATTTGAGTAAACATTTACATGTTGCTATTATAATCTTCAAAATTTGTAATTGTTTTATTATTGGAAGCATTAGCACTTTGGAAGGAAAGGCTTTAAATATCTGACAAACATAGCAAATATTGAATAATGTGAAGCATTTTAATGAGTTTCCATTGACTTTAGTTTGCAAATTATAGTAAGGGAATAAAGGAAGGGATTTCTTGTTGGTGAAACTGACAGGAGTACAGTGTGTATGCTTGTGTGTGTGTATGTAAAACATCAACAACCACAGTTACAGCTTTCAGATTCTTTTATTGAGTCTGTACACAGTTGTGTAAATAAATGTTAAGAAAATGAAACCTGTAATAAAATCCTTTATCATGTCAAGTAAAATGTATACTTAGGAGTGCCATTTGAGACAAGTTTTCAGGCTATCTCTAGATGTAATAGATCAACAGTAATTTAACAATGTTGAGCACTCCTGTTGCACAGTTAAACATTATCCATGGTTGAATGGATCATGAAATGCAGTGTACATAAGATATGTTTTCTTTCTTCCCTTTTTTTCTAAATGTGGTTTCCATCGAAACCTCTCTATGATATCAAAAGTCCTTCTCTGATCTGAATAAATATTTTCTCTCCAGGCAGGTCATATATTATGGTTTGTTTGACCAAATAAAGGCTTGTGGCAGAGGCACATGAAATGCAGACCATAGTAAAATAGCACTGGACAGAGCCCCCCAGGGCAGGTGCTGGCTGTAATTTCAGCAGAGAACCCCTCCTTACGAAAGTCTCTGCCACAGGGCTTCAGGAGCAGCTGACAGCCTTTTGAACCATAGTGACTATAACACACATCCTCACTTCTTTGCCCTGATCGTGGACTAAGACATTCCAGTAGTGAGGTACTAACAGTGTTGTCTTTAGCTTGTGAAATTCATAATACAGTGGGACCTAATGTGAATGAAAAACAGCAGTGGAACTTTGCTTTTAAAAAAGACTTTACTGTGTTCTTGTGACTCAGTCATTTTTACTCCCCATCCCATCCCTCTGGGTCATCCCAGTGCACCCGCCCTGAGCACCCTGCCTCATGAATAGAACCTGGACCATTATCTCCCACACGCATTAGCTACAGAGCTATAATTTTCCCGAAGCAGCTCTTCCATCACGATACTTCCCTGATCAACAAAAATAGGCAGGGAGAGGGTTCCAGAATTGCCTCTAAAGTTCATGGTCTTCAATGTGATACTTAATGGCTTGGAGGTCAGTCTCTTGAGCTCTGATCATCTCTTTCCTCACAGTGGCCTCTTGCTTTCTCTATTCCAGCTCCCCTGGGACACTGGTTCTTCCAAGGTCTCCGTTGTCTCACGTGTGTGTTCTCACTTCCATGGAGCTGATGATTAGAATTCTCTCTGCACTTTATGACCCCTGCTCATGAGGGTGTAATTCTGTGGCAGGTGAGAGCCTGGACCTTGCAGTCAGGCACACCCAGATGGAATTATAGTTCTCTCATAGTGAATGAGAACATGGGCCCAGAGCTTAAACTTTCCAAGCCTCAGTTTCATCATCTATAAAATGGAGATAGTGATACCTCATGAATTTATTGTGAAAATGAAATAAAATGATATAGGTAAGATGCATAGGAGAACAATGCCTGGCATTTAGTAGGCACTCAGTAAAATATTATTAAACACCTCCTCCATAGAGTTTCTCTGTTTTCCATCCTTCAAAGCAATTACCCTCTTACTTGAATTCTGATAACATTTTTGCATCTTTATAGTGTTGCCATGTTCAGTTAGCATTTTCCTTCATTTAAGCTCCTTGAAATTTATCTCTGCTAGGTGTTTTACAGATATTGATTGAATAAAGTTGAGTTGCTGAACCGCTGTACTTAATAACAGTGGAGTTTAAATGATTTCATCATAAAACAAATGGGAATTTTAAATAATTAATGGTTTCTAAGGCATGTCAAAACTCAAGCATCATTTTTATGGTGTAATGATTGAAACTGAGCTGAAAATAAGCAGCACTGGAGGCCAGATCCTTAAATTATAAATAGCTGGGAATGACGAAGAGGTCAGATAACTGATGCAAGGCCATTCGACATGGAATTATGTGTAGAGTGTTTGGACATTAGCACCCATGATTTGATCTGCACTCTTTGTAAAGTTACAAATATTTACTGTAATGGTGATTTCTCTGTATTTTAGATTCTCATTAAAGGGCCCCTGGTGGCTCAGTGGTAAAGAGTCCACCTACAGTGCAGGAGCCATAGGAGACTTGGGTTCGATCCCTGGGTCAGGAAGATCCCTTGGAGAAGGAAATAGCAACCCACTCCAGTATTCTTGCTTAGGAAATCCCATGGACAGAGGAGCCTGATGGGCTGCAATCTGTGGGATCACAGAGCCTGAAGTGACTGAGCACAGGTTGTATTAGCAGGCTAGCTTTTCGTTCATTCTGACTTACTTGAATCACTGCAGTTGTGATATAAGAGAGTCAGACAGTCAAGTCAAGTAGCAGCTGACACCCCTGCCTGTGACCCTGAGGGAAGGATAATTAGCACTCCGTCTGGCTGTCCTGCCCTCTCCTCCTCCTCTTCTTTATGCACCTGTGATTCCTCTCTGAATTTCCTTGTCTGGTGGGGAGTTGGGAGCCACAAATCCTGGAACACATTCAGGATTCTCCACATTCTCATGTTGAATTATCAAAGTCAAGAGAAACGGTGAAAGATTTTTCCAGCCTTAAATCATGTTCTAATTATCATCCTCCCTTCATCTACCTCTTAAATGTAGGCTTTAATTTAAAAGTATTTTTTTTTTCTCCATTAAGGCAGCCTTGAGGCATATTTGAAGAAAGGACAAGATGTTAGGGGCTCTCCCCAGTTTTAACCCATGCATTTGAGCTGTGAGGCATTAATACTCTTCCTAAAACATCTCTTTAATTGTAACTCTCCCCTGATTCCCACCTTCACTCCCCTAACCCCCTAATCAAAAGGGAAAAAAAACTTTTTCACTTGGTTCGCAATTAAATAGATTATGATTGGTAAAGGACTGAGGGTGAAAATTGAATTGTTAAGAAAAGGAACTGACCCATATTCCAGTATTTCCATCTTGTCTTTCTTCTCTTTTAGAGCGACTTCATGAAACCAGAGTCCTAACTTACAGAGAGCAACATCATTATGTTTGATAGACTTTGCAAAATGCCTGTCAAAACGGCTTATGACTGTTATCAGACTTCATTTCACACTCTTACCTAAGAGGCTAATCTGTAGCTGATGGTTTTTCTTCTTTCTCCATTTCTAAACTTCACTCATCTGTAGAGGGATTCTGGGTTCCCTGCTGGCTCAGAAGTGAAGATCTGCCTGAAATGCAGGAGATGCAGGAGATACAGGTTCTATCCTTGCGGTAGGAAGATCCTCTGGTGGAGGGCATGGCAACCCCCCTACAGTGATCTGGTCTAGGAAATCCCAAGGACAGAGGAGCCTGACGGGCTACAGTCCGTGGGGTCACAGGGAGTCAGACATGGCTGAACTGACAGAACACAGAGGGATTCCAGAGTGCAGCTGATCAAGGCGCACCTTTCCGTGAGTTAGGAGGACACGTCCCACATGCAGACGATGCCATTCATACCGAGCTTATAATTCTCTCCCTGGTAAAATAGGAAAACACCACCTTTGAGGAGAAAAGATACCTGCCTTAATTATGGGAAGACTTTTGAGACAGCCCTGGGCTAGCATTCTGTTCAGAGATGCTCTATTCTGTCAGTGAAGAGCTAACTCAGATAAGAACTGGTCACAATTAAATTAGGCTTCTGTGAGGGAATGTCGTGCTCAAGGGACTGCCCTGTATGTGCACCATTGATTAGACCTGTGGAAATTCTTATCCTGAAGGCACTCTGTGCCAGGATCTTGAGGAACCCTGCATGAATTAGAAAGGAGAAGCGCCAACTGTGTCAAATGTCTGATGGCGCTGCCCCGGGGACATGCGACACCAGACGGACACCGCTCTGTCATCGGCTCACGGTGAGACTCCCCAGGAGGTACTTTTATTAGTCCATTTCCTCCCAGCCTGTGTGTTGGATTCTTCTCCTGTTGATTTATGTGGTGAAACCTAAATATTTGTTTTTGTTTTAAAAAACAGCAAAAATTTCCCAACTGTCTTTTACCTCAACTCAGACACTGAATGTATGTAAACTCCCAAATAACTTGAAATGGAAGGTTTCACTCCTTTGACTTTTTATTTGGGCTAAGTGGTTGATTATGGCTTTCTTGTCAGGCAGGGGAGTTTTGTGATCCATTGGATGGGTGGTGGACCGAGATGATGTATTAGAATTATTGTATACTTCCTTGGTTTGAATGTGGTGATTATTTGCTATTATGTAATCTACAACAATCACTCCCTCTTCCCAAAAATATGTGGCTTTTCTGAAAATCTCAATGGCTTTGCATAGTATGAAAGTGGAAGTTGCTCAGTTGTGTCTGACTCTTTGCAACCCCATGGACTGCAATACATGGAATTCTCCAGGCCAGAATACTGGAGTGGGTAGCTTTTCACTTCTTCAGGGGATCTTTCTAACCCATGTCTCCTGCATTGGAGGTGGATTCTTTATCAGCTGAACCACAAGGGAAGCATCAGTGTATAAATTTGATGCAAAAGAAGAAGTCTAATTTTATAAAAAACATATAATATTTACCATCATATTCATTTTTAAATATGTCCTTCAGTAGCATTAAGTGTATTCACCTTGTTTTCTAACTATAAGCTGATGATACTGAGGAGGTCTCAGTCCAGAAATAAGTGTATATAATGTGACAGAGTTGAGATTGTGAACATGTTGTTCAGAAAAAAATAAAAGATTCTGGAACAGAAACTAAAATTGAAACAGTGGAAAAGGAGCTAGCTAGAGCAAGAAGGACAGTCCAAAATTGCCCCCAAAATAAAACAGAATAAAGTCCAGCATTTCAAAGGTGGGTTGACATGTGGTGAATCATACGAGTATATATTCCATATAATCTGTATGTGAACTGTGGAAGCGCAAAAACATACAAGTCATTTATTCACTGGCTTCGCTCTTACTTAGTGTAGAGATCAACATTATGATAATCTGGAATGGAATTCACTTTTGGGAGCCATTTTTAAATAAAGTCACTAGTAGGTATTTTATTGTAAAACTAAATAACCTAAGCTACCAAATAATGTGTCTTGACTGTTTTTTAGTGACATGTTGAATCCAAATACACTCTGGAGTGGGAGAGGTGAGGTTGTATACCGTATGGCTTCCATTTGCAATTCTATGAGAGTGTGGTAAATAAACCTTCTCTTTGTACCTCTACATGTACATGGGCATGCAGTCCATGGGGTCACAAAGAATTGAACATGACTGAGCGACTGAACTGAACTTGTACTTCTGAAAATTATTTTAAAAGCTAATGGTATTATAACCATTTACTTTTGGTTTAGAGTTTGAGTTCTCATCCTGGCACTGCCTTCAGCAGGCCCCTGTGATTAGTACTGACTTCCAGGCATCATCACACAACCTCCATGCCACAATAGCTGCTCCAAACTGTTACGAGCACAAGTTCAAGGGCCTAATGCACAGTGAGGCCAAACAATACCAAAATGTCAGAGTTTGGGGCAGAGAAATGTTTATTGCAGGGTCATGCAAGGAGATAGGTGGCTCACGCCCCCCTCCCCCAAACCTTGAGTCTCTCTAAAGGGTTTTAGCAAAGCATTTTTCAAGGCAAGTTGAGGGAGGGAAGTAGTAGTTGCAGACTTCTTGGTGTTGGAATCCTTTGTTCTTGTAGCTGTCCAGGTAGATCAGGTCATGATGTTCCTGTAAACCTCCAACAAGATAAGTGTTCTTCTCTCTGTTCTGAAACGTTTTATCTCTTTACAAGTGGAAAAGTGGTATACCTTGAAAGGTCAGAGACCTGAGAATGGGTATCCTGTTTATTTCAGGCTATAGGCAACATTTGAAAAGACCCTGATGTTGGGACAGATTGAGGGCAGGAGGAGAAGGGGATGCTAGAGGATGAGATGGTTGGATGGCATCACCGACTCAATAGACATGGGTTTGGGCGAACTCTGAGAGTTGGTGATGGACAGGGAGGCCTGGCGTGCTGCAGTCCATGGGGTCGCAAAGAGTCGGAGATGACTGAGCAACTTAACTAAAATGATAGGCAACACTCTTTAATAAAAGGTCCAGAACCAGCATGACAGGGCACAAAGGTTAAAGAAACGAAAGGAGATCTAATATGGAGTCATATTTGTTCTTCCCTATTATATAACTGGGCTTCTCTGGTGGCTCAGTGATAAAGAACCCACCTCGCAATACAAGAAACATGGGTTCAATCCCTGGATCAGGAAGATTCCCTGGAAAAGGGAATGGTAACCCACTCCAGAATTTTTGCCTGGGAAATCCCATGGACAGAGGAGCCTGGTGGGCTATATTCCATGGGGTCCCAAAGAGTTGGCTAGGACTTAGCAAGTAAACAACAACAATAATTACAAAACTACTTCTAAAGTTCCTTCTTTATTTAAAAAAAAGTTCCTTCTTTCTCAACCTTTCTAACTCTATAGAAACACCAGTTATCAAGTTATCGTAGATAACAAAACAACACACCAAGACTGGCCATGTGGTAGGCATTCATCCTCTGTTAGCTCTTGTTAATCTTTCTCAAGTCAACAAATATTTATTGAATGCCTGGTATTTGATCTTACAGAATATATGGGAGGCAAAGGGTAGTGAGGCCTATGATTCTAGTTAGGAACATTTAATCTAAGTAATTGCTCATTAATATCAGCTGTCCTTTCATTAAAACCAAGTTTAAGTAGTGAAAGGGCTGTTTCCCTTGTAGGCTGAGGGCTGGCATCTTTCTTTTTGACGTGGAAAGCAAGAGATTTCTGAATATAATAGTGTAGCCTAGTGGATTTTTGAAGCTCAGAACTTAAGAGTGTTTGGTATACAGATTTTTCTGTTGCTAAATTCTTTATTAATAATGTTTAGTCTGTTCACATTTACTAGTAACACATGGCCATTGAAAAGCGAACTTCTGGGCTTACATTTGTAATGGTTGGATGGCATTTGCTCATAATGGAGAAACCACTAGGGCTTCTTTCTTTAGTTCAAAAAGGAAGTGGGAAAGGCACGTGAAATGCAAGAGAAATCTGTTCTCAAGGAAAATTCAAATCTGAGCCCCTTAAGTAGAATGGTTTGGTAAAGGTTAAACAAACCTTCTCTTACTCTTGTGGGACTTTAAAGTAAATTTCATCTGAATTCCCGTCAGCTCCTCTGTGCAGCTGTCCCTAAACATCTGTCCTGGCTGCTCAGAATGGCGGCTTCCTCCTTGACAGTTTACATGTGCTTGTGTAAACTGTTTATTTGTAATACATAATTAGTGGCAAAATGTATACTTGGTTTTTAACTACATATACTCACGGGTAGACAAGAAGAAAGCTCTATTTAACTTCACAAATGGGAGTAGTTGGTTTAAGGCTTCTAAGTGTCTCAAAATCCCATTGACTTGCCAACAGCTGTTGATGTACTTCAGTTCAGTTCAGTCGCTCACTCATGTCGGACTCTGCGACCCCATGAACTGCAGCACCCCAGGCCTCCATGTCCATCACCAATTCCTGGAGTCCACCCAAATCCATGGCCAATGAGTCAGTGATTCCATCCAACCATCTCATCCTCTCTCATCCCCTTTTCCTCCTGCCCTCAATCTTTCCCAGCATCAGGGTCTTTTCAAATGAGTAACCTCTTCACATCAGATGGCCAAAGTATTGGGGTTTCAGCTTCAACATCAGTCCTATGAATGAACACCCAGGACTGATCTCCTTTAGGATGGACTGGGTGGATCTCCTTTCAGTCCAAGGGACTCTCAAGAGTCTTCTCCAGCACCACAGTTCAAAAGCATCAATTCTTCGGCACTCAGCTTTCCTTATAGTCCAACTCTCACATCCATACATGACCACTGGAAAAAACATAGCTTTGACTCGATGGATTTTTGTTGGCAAAGTGATGTGTCTGCTTTTTAACATGCTGTCTCAGTTGGTCATAACTTTCCTTCCAAGGAGTAAGTGTCTTTTAATTTCATGTTTGCAGTCACCATCTGCAGTGATTTTTGGAGCCCAGAAAAATAAAATCAGCCACTGTTTCCGCTGTTTCCTCATCTATTTGCTATGAAGTGATAGAACCAGATACCATGATCTTAGTTTTTTGAATGTTGAGCTTTAAGCCAACTATTTCACTCTCCTCTTTCACTTTCATTAAGAGGCTCTTTAGTTCTTCTTGAATTTCTGCCATAAGGGTGTTGTCATCTGCATATCTGAGGTTATTGATATTTCTCCCAGCAATCTTGATTCCAGCTTGTGCTTCTTCCAGCTCAGCATTTCTCATGATGTACTCTGCATAGAAGTTAAATAAGCCGGGTGACAATATACAGCCTCGACATACTCCTTTCCTATTTGGAACCAGTCTGTTGTTCCATGTCCAGTTCTAACTGTTGCTTCCTGAACTGCATACGGGTTTCTCAAGAGGCAGGTCAGGCGGTCTGGTATTCCCATCTCTTTAAGAATTTTCCACAGTTTATTGTGATCCACACAGTCAAAGGGTTTGGCATAGTCAATAAAGCAGAAATAAATATGTTTTTGGAACTCTTGCTTTTTCCATGGTCCATCGGATGTTGGCAATTTGTTCTCTGCTTCCCCTGCCTTTTCTAAAACCAGCTTGAACATCTGGAAGTTCACAGTTCACGTTGATCTAGAGGGTGGTAAAAAATCTGTTTGGGCTCTTGCAGCTTGGGGTAATTGCGGAAGTTACACTTGGTCTCTCAATCCAGTACCGGGTTTGAGACCCTTGCCTTGTACACCATGCTGCAGGGGAAAATGATTCCCTGGAAACCACGGAAAAGTGAAGCTGCTCAAAGGCTGGGGAGCCTGTGGTCTTAGTAGGCATGCAGAAAAAAATTATGTAAGCCTCAAGAGACGTGGCCCTCCTTTGACCTGGAAAGATCAACCTTCTAAGGTCTGGATTTTGTTGGCAGAAGAAATGCTTCTGTAAAGAGTGAGATCCAAGTCAGGCTGGTGGAAAACTGGAGCGGGGAGTCTGGCTGTCAGAGTGACTGATGGCCTGGCCACACCTGACTGCTTACTGAAGAAATCAGGTCAAATGGTCCTCCCCCTGAGAGGTAGATGGGGGAGCTGAGTACTCAGCCACACTCATATTCTAGGCATAGGAGTCATCCCATCCCTAACAGAAAGAAAGTGACTGTGTTAGTCGGTCAGTTGTGTCTAACTCTTTGCAACCTCATGAACTGTAGCCCTCCAGGCTCTTGTCCAGGATTCTCCAGGCAAGAACACTGGAGCAGACTGCCATTCCTTTTCCAGGCGATTGCCTCGACCCCTGGATTGAACCCAGGTCTTCCACAATGCAGGCAGATTCTTTACCAACTGAGCCACCAGGGAAGCTCCCAGCAGAGGAGAGTTCAATTCTTAGAACCAGACACTAAGAGCTGGTATCCCTGGGTGCACCCTGGGCATATCTTAAGAACAGCAGATATGAACACTGTCTCTGCTATGAACCATGCTTCTTGGGAGTTGTTTTATTCATATACATATTCTACCCTTCTCAATGGGGCTTCCCAGGTGGCACTAGTGATAATGAACCTGCCTGCCAGTTCAGGAGACATAAGAAATTCAGGTTTGATCCCTGAGTCAGGAAGATCCCCTGGAGGAGGGCATGGCAACGCACTCCAGTATTCTTGCCTGGAGAATCCCATGGACAGAGGAGCCTGGTGGGCTACAGTCCCTGAGGTCACAGAAAGTCAGACACAACTGAAGCAACTTAGCATGCACACATGCATGCTGCCCAATATAATTGTCCTGGTTCCCCTAGTCCAGTCACAGCCTTCGCATTAATTGACCTTTTCTCCTGATAATTCTTTGTTTGCAAGGCATCTTGTGTTTTCTGAGATGTCAAGCAGCACCCCTGGCCCATGCCCACTAAGTGCGAGTGGCAACTCTCTCCTAACTGTAATAGTGAAAAATGTCCACAGACACTGCCAGACATATTCTGGGGCCATAATCAGCCCCAGTTGAGAACCACTGCTCTAATCCTGTATTCTCATAAGACGTTGATAGTTTACCCAATATTCGCAAATACTAGGCACCTGTTATGTGCCAAGCAGTAGTTTTGATGTGGGACAGCAGTGATGACCCTAAGAGACAGCCCCTTCCTTCATGTAGTATACAGTCCAGTTGAGAGAACAGATATTAATTGATTAGTCTTACTAAAATATAATTAAAATAGTGATAACTGTTAGGAAGGAAATGTTCTGGGTGCTCTGAGGACCAATAACAGGAAGCTGCAGCTAGACTTGGGGAGACAAACGTGCCTGGAGAGAGACTGAAGCTGAGGGGCAGGTGCTAGGGATTCCTGACAGGGAATCGGAGACAGGGGCTCAGCGCCAGGTGGCCCCGTGTGCAGAGCACCGGGGTGGGAGGCGGTCTGCCAGGGGCTGGAAAGGGCCGTGTCTGGAGGTGAGTCCAGACAGGAAGTGAGGGCCGGGGGCTGGGCACGCCATGACTGGAGAAGAGTGCAGACAGAAAGTGAGGGCCAGGGGCTGGGCACGGCATGGCTGGAGAAGGGTCCAGACAGGAAGTGAGGGCTGGTTCACTCGACTTGCGTGCTATTGACACCACTGGTGAGGCACGTTGACAGTTCGGGGCTTTATCATCCTGAAAGCCCAGGAAATGTGCCCTCAGCAATACCCTCCTTCTCCTCAGCTGTGAGTGACCTGTAATCTTTTCCAACTCCAGAGTCCTGGATTTGAACTCACAGCGTTCCCCTAACATTAATTATCTTTTTGAACTTACTACATTTGGCTGCTTTTGTTTTTGGTTCTCAGGATCCAGAATGATACCAGGGTCCCTTGAAGGTGGGGGACGGAGTGGGGAGTGCTGAGGGAATGTCGTACCACTTTATTAGCCACGCCACCATGCCAGGTCTTCATTCTTCCAGAATTAGGATGTGCGGCAGGATCGACAGAGATGGGAAAAGTAGGGGTGATTCTGTTGAGTAGCGCAGTCTGTGTGCTTACGAGCTATTCTCCAAAGGGAGGCTCTGCCCTTGGCTTTTGGCTTCATTCAAGGCCCAGGGTCGTCCTCAGACCAGCTCTCAGGCATTGAGTATTCACACCTAGTTCATTTACAGCTGCTTTGGGATAGTCACCCTGCCCTGCACCCAGCATGTCAGGATAAGGTTGGTGGTGCTGAGAATGACTGTCTAGGTGTTCACAGGTTCTTTGGCAAGTCCTTCAATCTGGGTCTATAGAGATGTTCACAAATGTCTCAGCTCTCTCTGGAAACATGTTTTCTTTAGTGAACATGAGGACCCCACAGACACATGATTTTGCATCCCCGTGAATCTCAAGGTGAAGAGTAGTTGATGCTCAGCAATCCTTGTTGACATGTTCTTAGGAACACTCTGGGTAATCCCATGTGGGGACTGAACTTGTGACCCTGGTCTCATTAGCACAGGGTACTAATCCAAGCAACGTTGGCCTAAACCTGTGAGTCGATAATAAATAACCTTAATGGGGAGTGTGGGAGAGCTGTAGGAACCCGATTTGCATTTGTGCCTTGTTTGCTAAGACCCATGTGTCAGTGATGGCAACGTAGGAGACGTCACTGACAAGATTTCTGGATTGTCAGCAAACTTCGAGATGGCATTTCTTGACCTACATGTGAGCTGTTTTAAATCCTGGACAATTTTTTTCATTGCCTACTCCCAAATCATCTGCTTTGCCTTTCCTTACATTTTTTTTTTAATGTCTCACCATAATGTGTTCATCTTTCATAAATTAACCTGTCTTGTCATTTCTTTTCCTTTTAAAGTTTATTGAGATTGCTGCCTAAGATGCTGTTTTCTAAGAGTCTTACCAATTTCCTGATATTGTTGGTTTTTCATTCTGGCCCACGTATTCTTTACCCACCCCCATCTGCCTGTTCCCCAGCCTTCATGAGGAGACACATACACTATCACTGCATTGTAGAGAATTGTTCTCTTGCGACCTTCATTTAGCAATGCCATACTGTGCATAATATGTAGGGCTCAGTGCTGCTGCCTTTTAAAAGCTGGGTGGTGGGTGGGGAGGGGAGGCAGGAATTTAGCCAGACGCAAAGGCCTTTGCAGAACTGCCTTCTGCATCTTGTGACCTGCTTTGTACAGTGTAAGACCTGATCCTGTGTTTGATTTTGGAAAACTATAGAATTGAAGTGAATTCTCCCAGAAGACTTCCAACAGTGTTTCAGATGTTATCATTTTCTGCATCCTTCTTTGGTAATTCAGTGCTGTGAGAAGAGGGGAGCCTGATGCTTCTCCGCACCTTGCTTTGGTCATGGAGCTCTGGGTCCCTCAGCTCTCCCAAGGATGCTCTTCCTAGCATTACCATCACTTAATCACTGGGGGAAGAAAGAAGTAGACAGAGATTCCCCATACTTTGTTATCCTGATGCCTGATTTTACTATTTAGAATACTCTTTCCCTTAAAGAAGACCACTTTTCAAGGGAACAGCAATTGGGATGGGAAAAAGGATGTTTATGGACTATGCCAAAGCCTTTGACTGTGTGAATCACAATAAACTGTGGAAAATTCTGAAAGAGATGGGAATACCAGACCACCTGACCTGCCTCTTGAGAAACCTGTATGCAGTTCAGGAAGCAACAGTTAGAACTGGACATGGAACAACAGAGTGGTTCCAAACAGGAAAAGTAGTATGTCAAGGGTATATATTGTCACCCTGCTTATTTAACTTATATACAGAGTACATCCTAAGAAACGCTGGGCTGGAGGAAGCACAAGCTGGAATCAAGATTGCTGGGAGAAATGTCAATAACCTCGGATATGCAGATGACACCAGGCACCACCATTATGGCAGAAATTGAAGAACTAAAGAGCCTCTTGATGAAAGTGAAAGAGGAGAGGGAAGTACTTGGCTTAAAGCCCAACATTCAGAAAACTAAGATCATTGTATCTGATCCCATCACTTCATGGCAGAGAGATTGGGAAACAGTGGAAACAGTGGCTGACTTTATTTTTCTGGGCTCCAAAAGCACTGCAGATGGTGATAGCAACCATGAAATTAAATGACGCTTACTCCTTGGAAGGAAAGTTATGACCAACCTAGACAGCATATGCAGAAGCAGAGACATCATTTTGTCAACAAAGGTCCATCTAGTCAAGGCTATGGTTTTTCCAGCGGTTATGTATGGATGTGAGAGTTGGACTAGAAAGAAAGCTGAGTGCCGAAGAATTGATGCTTTAGAACTGTGGTGTTGGAGAAGATGCTTGAGAGTCCCTTGGACTGAAAGGAGATCCAACCAGTCCATCCTAAAGGAGATCAGTCCTGGGTGTTCATTCATAGGACTAATGTTGAAGCTGAAACTCCAATACTTTGGCCACCTCATGCGAAGTGCTGACTCATTTGAAAAGACCCTGATGCTGGGGAAGATTGAGGGCAGGAGGAGAAGGGAATGAGAGAGGATGAGATGGTTGGATGGCATCACCAACTCAGTGGACATGGGTTTGGGTGGACTCTGGGAGCTGGTGATGGACAGGGAGGCCTGACGTGCTGTGGTTCATGGGGTCGCAATGAGTCGGACACGACTGAGCGACTGAACTGAACTGAAAGGATGTTAACTTTTACAAATAGTACAAACCACAAGGACTTAACACAGCAGTAAGTATTTGTTGTTGTTAAGTTGCTCAGTCGTGTCCAACTCTGTGACCCCATGGACTGCAGCACGCCAGGCTTCCCTGTCCTTCTCCATGTCCTGGAGGTTGCAGTAAGTGTGGGTTGTTTCAAAAGGTAGTCAGCCAAGGGGTCTAGATTGCTTATAATACCTAATGCAGCGTAAAAACTGTGTTGTCTTGTGCTAAGTCTCTTCAGTCATGTCTGACTCTTTGTGACTCCATGGACCTTAGCCCACCAGGCTCCTCTCTCCACGGGATTTTCCAGGCAAGAATGCTGGAGTGAGTTTCCATGTCTTCCTCTAGGAGATCTTCCTGACCCGGGGCTCAAACCAGTCTCCCCTGCACTACAGGTGGATTCTTTACCACCAAGCCACCCGGGAACCTCTTAGAGAACACGTTTCCCCTCAACTGCATTTTGCCCGTAACTACTGGAATGAACACTATTTAAAGGCATTCTTTCAACTAAACTATTCGGGTTCTTTTTTCTTTTAGGCAATTACCCCAGAGTAAATGTTTTTACTCAGACAGTCTCTCTCTCTCTCTTTTTTTCCCTTGTTTTTTTTCTTCATTAAAAAAATCCTGGGAGTAAGCGAATACTAATGTATTTACTCTTTGGTTTCTGTCAGCGAAGCTCACCAGAGAAAATTGAAATCATGCATTTTTCTGGAACATATTCTCAGACAGCCAAGCGTAGAAGCAAATTACATCCTCTCCGTATGTTTTTTTTTTTTTTTTCTCTTACTCCATGATGAATTTCTTTCTCCAGAGGGAGAAGTGATTTTTAAAAGGCTTGAACAACATGCTAATCTTTCCTTCTGATAGCCCCTGGTTGAATTACCCCTGAATTTGAAGCATTTACTGATGAAATGATACTTGACATTAACCACTGTTGTATGGAAATATTTCTAGCACCTGGGGAGAAAATAAAGGCGGGTGTTCATAATACTGCCGCTGTGTGGCTGAATCTTCCATTTTTCTCAGAACCAACTTAAATTACACTTGCTTCATGCTGACTGACTTTTCTCCTGAGAGAACAGTTTTAGACAATAGAAAGATTTGCACCACTGGAAAAAAATGAGAATTTACAGTATTATTATAAGGAAGAAGATTGAGTTTGGGTAACGGTCTGCTTGGCTAGTTGACAGAACCAGCTGGAGGCTTTGGTTTGGGACTTACTTAGTCCTTGTTCAGAATGACAGATATCTTATCCTTGTCGATGAAGTACTCTTTTGCTTATAAAGCCCTGCTTAGACTTGGGGCTCAAGTTGACAAGCAGAATTTTCCAGTGAGGTATGAAATATGAACTTTAAGGTTTTGCATCTTGGAGTATTTTTGACTTGGCAAAATGCTTTATGACTGTTGAATAAGTAAAAATAGATAATAAAAACTATGAAATGATTAAGATGGAATCTTTGTATTAGGACTGTGGATTTTAATTTGCCTTTTTTTCAGTGAGAAAAGAAAATGTGCAATACGCTGTGGTACTTTCAGCTTATCCTTTATTTGGACCATGGAGATGTGTTTATGTGATAAACATTGAAGCAGTTTCTTCAGGGATAAGTCTCTGCTTAGTTGAAATGAGAATGCATACCTTGCGATACGATGTAGCAAGAATAATGAACCCGTCTCAAGAATCCTGGGATTACCTCCTGGCTTCAAAGCTTTCCCGGCAGCTGTTTGACCTGTCTAGGCCACAGTATCTTACTTGGACTTGATCAGTATTTCCCCAACTGTATTCGCAAAATATTCCTTCTTCTTTTGCTGGTGGCAGTGTGGGGATAGGAATGGGGAGGAAATTCATGATCAAAAAGATTTTAGAAATTGTGTATATAATATCCCTTGGAATTGCAATTTATATAGTACGCCTGTGCATGCGACAAGCATTTACGGATTCCTCACCTAGTATCAGGGAACTTTATTTCTATAGTGGAAATGATAAATACAGATTGTGCTTTCCTATGGAAAGCAGGAAAAATTGTTGCAGGATGACACTGTTAGAGATGACTAAGGAAGGGAGATGGGGAAAGTTTATTTTGGAGCATACTTAAGACTCCAAAAAGTTCTAAATTAAGGAATCTATTTCCCTTTGTTTAACCAGTGTCTCCTAAAACATTTTTTAGTTGCACACATATTCACATGTCGTAGAGTGATATGGGATACAGTTTGGGTAATGGTGGACTAGCTATTTCCCCTGGGCCCCTAGCTTCGATGATTATAATTCCTGATTTGTCTAAGGCTCATTTTCATCCCCTCCCTGGAGCACGTTGTGGAGTTGCAGTGTACACTGGCTAGACCCGAGTCACTCCACAAATTTGATTGAAGTTTTGCCTTTTCAAGGTGCTTGTTAAATACTCTAAGAAGAAGAAATAAGGGAGATTGCAGTGCACTATGTAATTTACAAACCTATGTAAGAAACATTAATCCAAGGAAGGCAGTGCAATCGGGGGAGGTGCATATAGGTAAAATGCAGACAAAGTTACGAGAAGTGGTCCTCAGAGCACTGATCGACCTGAGACCAGCTTCTCCTGGGAACTTGTGAGAATTGAGGTTCTTAGTCCCCACTGCAGACCGAGCAATCCAGAAACTCTGGAGGGGAGCCCAGCAATGTGAGCTTTATAGCAAGTCCTGCCATGCTTCAGGTATTTGCTCAAGAATTGCAGCCGTAGATGTGGAGCTCACTGTGGATTGAGTAGAGGGATATCTCTGGGATTACTTAATAGAATATGTGCAGTTTAGCTAAATCAAGGAAGATGAGTAAAACTTAAAGAGTCCAACCAGTGGAGGCCTATATTATAAAGGAAACAATAGCAATGGGACAAATTCACAGTAGAAATCTGAGGTCTGGTTTTTAGCTTTTTTTTTTTTTAACTGGCAATCTGTGTGACCTTGTCCAAATCACCTAACCTTTTGTGGTGTGTTTCCTTAACTCTAAACCTGGGGTGTTGCATGAGACAATTTTATGATCCTCAGTGGGTTTACATGCCTCTGGTTTAGTATATCGTAATATCTTCTGAGAAATGGCATGACATGGATTATTTGTGACCCAAACACCTAGTATATTATCCTGCAGACTCTCTAGCTACAGTGACTTGTATTAAGAGAAACTACACAATAAACATTTTTTTTTTTTTTACCTTTCAGGCAGCCATTAGCATCAGCCAGAGAGTAAAACTTTATTCCCAAGTGTGTTGCACCGGCAGTCTGAAACTGATTTCAGGAGCATGGACCCAGAACATCAAGTAGTATCATGAGGATGGTAATTTAAGCCATATTGGAATAAGCTGCTCTGGAAGATAGGGTTTAGCAGTATCTGGCTGTGCTGGGCTCATTGTTGCAAGGAGAAATCCTGCTAGAACTCCCAGGACTTCAATGCCAAGTCTGAGGAGTAGCTCCCTCATGCAGCTCTAGTTTCCTAAGTTTGAAAGTGTCCACTCAGGAGTTGGGAATAAGTTACAGAACTGTGGCAAAAGTCCTCAGCCCATGGCACCATGCATAGGACCCCTCCCTGGCACTGACCCCAACCCATGGCAGGGGCCTGGGTCTGTGGGAGAGCGGCTTTCCTACTAAAGATGGACTGCTCTGCACCTGCAGTGCAGGAGCCAGAGGAGACACGGGTTCGATCCCTGGGTTGGGAAGATCCCCTGGAGGAGGGCATGGCAGCCCACTCCAGTGTTCTTGTCTGGAGAATCCCATGGACGGAGGAGCCTGGTGGGCTACAGACCGTAGAGTCACAGAGAGTCAGATATGACTGAAGTGACTTAGCATGCACACACTGCATGGATGGTCTTCTTCTTGACTCTTTATCCTTAGCCCAATTTTCAGTTACTTTCTGCTTTGTATCCCTTCTTATGAACACTTTAATAATTATACAGTAGTCCCCTACATACAAACCTTTGAGTTACAAATTTTCAAAGATGTGAACCTGTGTGCCAGCCCCTGTATGCCAGCTCTTGTACTGTACTACTGTACTTTTCAAGGTACTGGGTTATAATATGAAATATGTTGTCTTTATTTTTTTGTGTTTGTTTTTTACGTATGTATTGTTTGTGTGAAAAGTATTAATAAACCTATTATATAACAGTACAGCATGAAATGGCAGCCCACTCCAGTATTCTTGCCTGGAGAATTCCATGGACAGAGGAGCCTGGCGGGCTACAGTCCACGGGGCCGCAAGAGTCGGACACGACTTAGGGACTAAACTACTATTACTACTGTAGAGCTGATTGTGCTGCTTGGGTACCTGAGCTAACTTGGACTAATGAACAAAGTGGACTCAGGAAGGTGCTTCAGAATGGAACTCGTTCATGTGTCGGGTGCTTACTGTAATGCCAGTTCATATTTGTGGAACATTTACTGTGTGCCCACCACAGTTCTAAGCCTGTTTCATGAGAGTGGGAACCGCTATAAGCCCTATTTTAAAGATAAGCCCTATTTGAAAAGCTTTAATTGTTACCCCAAAGTCACACAGCCAGTAAGTGGCAAAGCCACCTTTGGGTCTCATGGAGTGGCCCTTTGCTGTTAGTAAAAAAGTCACCCTTTCCTTTCCCTTTGATGTGGATTCTCTTGTTGAAAAAGAAAATGTCAGCATAGGTTGTGAATTTCCTCCGTTATCCTGCATTTGTGACTCACAGATTTGTGTCCTGTCTGAAAACTGCCTTAGCTAATGATATTAATGGATAGCAATTGTACTCTCACCGTGTGCCATGGACAGTTTTAAGTGTTTTATATTAACTCAAATCCAGTTCAGTAGGCACTACCGTTCTCATTGTACAGTTGAAGACAGCGAGGCACGGACAGGTTAAATAACTGGCCCAAGGTCACAGCTCCTCAAGAGCAGTGCTGGGATTCACACCCAGGCGGTCAGGCACCAGAGCCTGTGTTCTGGATCCACAGTACACACAGTGTTTGCGTAGGTTTCGGACTCAGTCACAGACCTTGCATGAGCTTCCCTTTGCATTTCTCACATCAGGCATCTTGGTCAAGTATGCCTGTGAAGGGGAAGCCCTTCGGATACTGACTTTGTTCATTCACAGGCTCTCAGAGTTCACTTCCCAAGCACATCTCTGTCTGGCTTATAAACCCCTTTCAAAAATCTGTAAGATAGGAAGAGATGGAGTAAAAATAGAATACTTTTCTAAAGCACTGTTCTGCTGTTCAGAAATCCCAGCTGTTTCAGGAGGCCAGTTTAATGGTGGCAAAAACTGAGCTTCCCCAGGTTCCCCAGGCAAGCTGAGCCTCTCTCCAAGCCAAGGCTCAGAGAGGTGGCTTTTGTAAGAACTGATCTCTGCCCTGGGGTCTGTGGTATTTTTTCATCCCTGGAAAGGAAACCCCCTGCCCTTCTGCAGCCCAGCCTGAAAACCTCCATCTGAGCGGACAGGGCCGGACGGGAAGGCATGCCGCACTGCCTCTGGGAAGGAAACGTCTCCAAGATTGATGACTCGATCTCTTCAGAGATTATATCAAAAGTTATTGATTATGTCACTAAGTCATAGAAAATAGGCTCCGAGGTTGGGAACTAAGTGCTTTCTTTAAAATAATCCAGAAGCAGTAAAATAAATCAATGTGCAGAGCTTCTCAAACACCATCACTCTGATACTCGGGGTTCACAAATAGCTTGTCTCCAATGTAGAAAAGCAGGGCTTTTTTTTTTTTAAAGAAAACATCTTAACAGTCATCTTTGCATACTAAAAAAAGGAAGCCAAAGTCTTATTTTAATACTTTACAGAATTTTAAAGAATTTCTCGCTTCTGGCACTCCTTTATTTTCTAAATTGATGGAGAAAACTGCAAGTTTTTGAATTAATTTGTGCCATATAGGGCTTTTTTTTTTTTTTTTGCAAAAGTAAAAATACTAAAACCTCATGAGATATTTTCGTTTTAACAACTGAAGTTGACAGCTCAGTCCTGCTCAGGGTTTTGAAGTTAAATCCAGATTTTAGAACACAAGAATACAATTCGATTTCAGTGTGGTTTGAAAGTCTTTTCATTAGCATTTAAGATCATTAATTCTGCTTTATAAGAAAAATATTCCAGCAGTGTATCTTGCTAAAAATAAACTCAGTATGCAAAAATATCATTTTCGAATAGTTAAAATGAATGATGGTTTTTCACATTATGACAACATTTTTTGTTTTGAAGGATTCACCAGAAGGGTTTGTAGAAGTAATTCTCCCCCAGGGCACTTAAATGTTTATTTATAAACAGTTAACTACTTAGAGGAGGGAGTAACTCCAGGGGGAGTAGTAAGATGTTAGAAAACAAAAGATGACTGCAAAATGATGATAAACCACAGAGTGAAAATTGTAATAAAACTCAAAGGAAAACTAATTCAATTGGCAAACTTCTCCATTTAGTATTGTCTAGAACCTGGGAGATCTGAGACCTTATGGCCGCGGTTTCCTCACCTGTAAACTCGAGAGTGAAACAGATAATCTTTAAGCCTCCTTTATATGTGTGTGTGTTCTCAGTCCCCCAGTTATGTACGACTCTTTGCGACCCCATGGACTGTAGCCCACCAGGATCCTCTGTCCATGGAATTCTCCAGGCAAGAATACTGGAGTGGGCTGCCATTCCCTTCTCCAGGGGTTCTTCCTGACTCAGGGATCGAACCTGCATCTCTTGTGTCTCCTACATTGACAGGCTGGTTGTTTACCACTAACACCACCTAGGAAGCCCTTCAGCCTCCTTTGAATTTGTAAAATTTCTTGATTCTCTTTCCTGAAGTAAGATGTGCTTATTTGGAGGATTTGGGAGCTGAGCATATACAGGCTTCTGGGCCTCTATTTACTTCCCTCCCTTAACATTGTGTTTAGCGGGGACTTCCCTGACCATCCAGTTGTTAGGACTTTGCCTTGCAATGCATGAGGTGTGGTTTGATCCCTGCTTGGAGAATAAGATCCTATATGCCTCACAGCCAAAAACCAAAACATATCCAAAAGCAACATTGTAATAAATGTGATAAAATCTTTAGAAAGAGTATATTTCAAAAAGCATTCTGTTCAGTACACCAGGATTGTACACCTTCTTCGTGGTACGTGGTTCTTGGTACATGCTGGTATCAATGCTAGGGATAGGATGGTGTCCAGTTTTGGCTCATCCTGACAGGTTTCCTTCAGGGTGGGCTTAGGGTGGAAATACGGGGACGGATTAAGAAAACTTTAGTTGAACTGAATTCACCATTGGAGTGGTTTTCTTTTCTGGTGACTAAAGAGTCCAGATTCTTGGGTGATGTATTGGTAAAACCACAGGAAGTGCCCTGGACATAGGTTCTGTTGAAAAAATGAAACTGTTAATCGCTCAGTCATGTCTAACTCTTGGAGACCCCATGGACTGTAGCCCACCAGGCTCCTCTGTCCATGGAATTCCCCAGGCAAGAATACTGAAGTGGGCTGCCATTCCTGTCTCCAAGGATCTTCCCGACCAGGGATCCAAGTTGGGTCTCTTGCATTGTAGGCAGATGCTTTACTGTCTGAGCCAGGAGGGAAGACTGGTGAGTAGGTAACGAGGCAGAAACAGAATTTGCATTTCCCTTGAGATGCTGGGAGTTACCTCTTTGTTACCTTAAGAGAGTGCACAAGCCTTTGATTATTCTCTTATAAACACCTGTCTGCTTCCACTGTGTTCACAGTGAGCGTAAAAATGCCTCTTCCATTTTGGAGTATTCTCAGATGGTGAACTGAAAGAGTCTCTTAAGTCATGTGGGTTCTTATTAAAGTTTCTCCTGGTTTCTATCTGTAATCCCTAAGGATCCCATATTTCAGCTGAGCATGCTCCACAGAGAGGTACCCCCAGTTGCACTGGTCCCCCGGGGTTCACTCTCCTGGGAGGGATATTTGAACTTTCTGCCTCCAAGCTGCTTCTTCTCACATAACTTAGCACATGGAGCATTTCCCAAGGACAGACAGCCAGAGGAAGTGCCTGTGAAATTAACTTCTTATATAAAAGGTCATTACATCTTTCTGTGTTTTATTTTTAGTCTTTATTTTGCTTATGAAATTCCTATATTAAACTGTACCCTTTTTGCTTACCTCTTCAGTGTCTCCTAGGTGCTGCATCTGATGACAGCAGCAAGGCATATTTCCTTTGAACTAAGCAAATGCAGGCCCAGAATTTCACTTATGAGAGTTCCCTGGATGGCAGAATTGGGGAAGAAATGAGAAAGCATTGTGGAGTGTGGAGAGAGTCTGAGTTCTAATTCAGATTCTGCTATTAGGAAAGTGAGGTTTGATGTTCTCATCTACAAAAAATTATAATTTGTGCCTTGCCAACCATGGATATTTTTATAAGCTACAGAAACACTTGGTCATATTTAAAGATGCTAAACTTCCCCAGGGGATTTAAGACTGTAACTAGTTTAAAACCAGAATGGAGGTAACCAAATAGAGAAGGTGGGTGGGTTTTGTGTTTTTCCATCAGTGATAAATACTGACTAGTTCAGTAGAATTAAAGTCATACGTACTTCTGGGAAGCCTTAATAATTTCATCCTTGCTTATATTGATAGAGACTTTAGGAAGAATGATGGTGTGACGGGAAAAGGCATGGCTTTTAGAGCAGGAAAGACCAGGGTTCGAGATCCTGCTCTGCTGCTGGGGGAAACTAGATGGGGCAGTGTTCCAACCAAGGGGGTTAGCAGTCTTCTCACTTTCAGTTTTCTACGTGTAGTTGGGTGCTGTGGTACTTTAGGTTGTTGCAAGGATTAAATGTAACAAAGCAGCTAAGTCACAGAATGTCTGCAAACAGATTCATTTCCTTTCTCCTCTTCTCTTCCATTCCGTTTCCCATAGAAAAGACAGAGAAAGGAAATGTGAGGGTCTGGTGAGTACGTCTTGGTGGAAGAACTCATACATTTGGTTGTTCTAAAAATCTGAGCCAAAGCATATAAATAGACAGCTCTTTCCTGTTAAATAGCATTCCCCTTCTCTGTTTTTAAAGCACTTGACAGATTTTACAGTTAAAATAGGAAAATGTTTTTAATCTTTTCTTCTACACAGTTGTAGAGCTCTGGTGACTGTGGAAATTTAATAGTAGCCGATAAAAATAATTGGAAGTAATTCCTTCGATTACTCGTAAGAGGATAAATCTCTTGTCATTCTTTAAATTTTCCTTCCACAAAATCTCCCTCACCTCTCTTGTTCTGAGAGGCACAGTCCGCTCGTGAATATCGCTTAGATCAGGTAATTCCTTAGGAATGGTCCTCCCTGCTTGATTTGTTACACGGTATTTTGTTCATCTTCATCGTTTTGGATTATGCCCAACTCTTGATCAGTTTAAAACTCAACACGACAGAAGATGGTAGTACTTTGAAAATATTTCTTTAAAGACCCTAATTATTAAAAGTAATTACACAATCATTGATGAACAACGTTGATTGAAGAAATATTAGAAGATGTAAGATGCTCCCCAAACCCCCAACATAGTTAATTCATTTTAAAGGTAAAAATGCAGTTTATATATAAATGTTTAAGTCATAATAGAATCATATCACATAAACTGCTTATGCTCTTTATTCCATGTATTATTATATTCTTACTGCATCTGAAAATGCACACCTTTTTAGTCATTATTTTTAATGGCGGCATAGTATTTTGTTTTCTAAAATGTGCCACAAAGTATTTGCTTCCCAATTGATTAGCAATTAATATCTTTTCAATTTTTGTGTTTGAAGCTGTCCTGTAAATGTATACTTGTCTAGTTATTTCCCTAGGCTAATTGCCTAGAATTTAATATTGTATCAGGGTAAGTGAGCTTTTTAAGCCTTGCAGTATGTATTTCTAAACTGACCTTCAGAATACAAGAAAGCTTATACCAGTGAACAATCACTTCTACCAGCACTGTGAAAGTGTCACTCAAAAAAATCAAGCATGACAAGTTTAAATCCTAGTGATTTTGAATTCCTTGTCATCTAGTAGTGGGGAGTGTTCTACTATTTTTTTATTGTATTGATGTTTTAATAAAAAGATTTTATAATAGAGTTTTCAAAATGCACTGTTTCATAATAGTTACTTCTGTTCCTTCACTTATGTTCCTCTAGGTTAATTTATCTTCTCTCTCTCTGTTTCCCCTCCAGGATGGAAGTATGATGTGATGGATATAACTATGGGATACTCAGTGGGCACACGGCCTCCCTCTTGCCTCATTCTCCTTCTTCTCAAGCTTTTGGTTACGCTCTCTCAGGGGCTGCCCGGGACCGGACCCCTGGGTTTCCACTTCACACATACCATTTATAACGCTACCGTGTACGAGAACTCGGCAGCAAGGACTTATGTCAACAGCCAGAGTCGAATGGGCATCACCTTGATCGATCTGTCCTGGGACATCAAATACAGAATCGTGTCTGGAGACGAGGAAGGCTTTTTCAAAGCCGAGGAAGTCATCATTGCAGATTTCTGTTTTCTCAGAATAAGAACTAAAGGTGGCAATTCGGCCATATTGAACAGGGAAATTCAGGACAATTATTTATTGATAGTCAAAGGCTCTGTCCGAGGTGAGGATTTGGAAGCATGGACCAAAGTGAGCGTACAGGTTTTAGATATGAACGACCTGAGACCCTTATTTTCACCCACGACCTACTCGGTTACAATCGCAGAAAACACACCACTAAGGACTAGCGTCGCCCAGGTAACGGCGACAGATGCCGACATCGGTTCCAACGGCGAATTCTACTACTACTTCAAGAACAAAGTTGAGCTCTTTTCAGTCCACCCCACGAGTGGGGTCATCTCCTTAAGCGGGCGATTAAATTATGATGAAAAGAGCAGATACGATCTGGAGATCTTGGCCGTGGACCGGGGGATGAAGCTCTATGGCAATAATGGAGTGAGCAGCACTGCCAAGCTTTATGTTCACGTTGAACGGGTGAACGAGCACGCCCCTGCTCTCCACGTGGTCGCTCACGTTCCTTTCTCGTTGGACACAGAGCCGGTATACGCAGTGGTGACGGCCGATGACCTTGATGAAGGGGCCAATGGAGAGATTGAGTCTGTTTCCATTGTGGCTGGGGACCCTTTAGACCAGTTCTTCCTGGCCAAGGAAGGAAAGTGGGTGAATGAGTATAGGATTAAGGAGAAGAAGCAGGTGGACTGGGAGAGCTTTCCCTATGGCTACAACCTCACTCTTCAAGCCAAAGACAAAGGGTCACCTCAGAAATTTTCAGCGGTCAAGATAGTCCACATCACCAACCCCAGAAGAGACACTGTCCCAGTTAGATTTGAGAAAGAAATGTACGAAGTGAGCATTAGTGAATTTTCCCCTCCTGGTGTTGTAGTTGCTATAGTGAAATTGAGTCCCGAACCATTAGATGTGGAGTATAAATTATCCCCTGGAGAGGATGCCCAGTACTTCAAAATTAATCCCCGGTCAGGTCTGATCGTCACCTCACAGCCGCTGAACACCATTAAGAAGGAGGTTTACAAACTGGGGGTGACAAATAAAGAAGGAGATTTAAGAACACAAGTCACCATTAGCATAGAAGATGCCAATGACCACACTCCAGAATTTCAGCAGCCGCTGTATGAGGCGTTTGTGAATGAGAGTGTTCCTGTGGGAACAAGTGTTCTGGCAGTTTCAGCTTCTGATAAGGATAAAGGAGAGAATGGGTACATCACCTACAGTATTGCCAGCCTGAACTTGTTGCCGTTTGCCATCAACCAGTTTACAGGTGTCATCAGCACCACTGAAGAACTGGATTTTGAATCCTCTCCAGAAACATACAGGTTCATTGTCAGAGCCTCTGACTGGGGCTCGCCATACCGCCACGAAAGCGAGGTCAATGTGACTATTCGAGTTGGAAACGTCAATGACAACAGCCCCCTCTTTGAAAAAGTGGCTTGCCAGGGAGTGATTTCCTATGACTTTCCAGTTGGGGGCCATATCACAGCTGTCTCGGCGATCGATATCGACGAGCTGGAGCTTGTAAAGTACAAAATCATCTCTGGAAACGAACTTGGTTTCTTTTATTTAAACCCAGACTCTGGTGTTTTGCAGCTTAAAAAGTCACTGATGAATTCTGGCATTAAAAATGGAAATTTTGCCCTCAGGATTACAGCCACTGACGGAGAGAATCTTGCAGACCCCATGTCTGTTAACATTTCAGTCTTGCATGGCAAGGTGTCTTCAAAGAGCTTCAGTTGCCGAGAAACTCGCGTGGCTCAGAAGCTGGCAGAGAAGCTCCTCATTAAGGCCAAAGCAAATGGGAAACTGAATCTAGAAGATGGATTTCTTGACTTTTATTCAGTTAACCGGCAGGGACCACATTTTGACAAGTCATTTCCTTCTGATGTGGCTGTGAAGGAGAATCTGCCAGTTGGTGCTAATATCCTGAAGATTAAAGCCTATGATACTGACTCCGGCTTCAATGGGAAGGTGCTATTTACAATATCCGATGGGAATATGGATAGCTGTTTTAATATTGATATGGAGACTGGGCAACTTCAAGTCCTTATGCCCATGGATCGAGAGCACAGAGACCTCTATCTCCTTAACATCACCATCTATGACTTAGGGAATCCACAGAAGTCCTCATGGAGGTTGCTTACCATCAACGTGGAGGATGCCAATGACAATAGCCCGATTTTTCTTCAAGACAGTTATTCAGTTAACATTCTTGAAAGTTCAAGTATTGGCACTGAGATTATTCAGGTGGAAGCCAGAGACAAAGACTTGGGCTCTAATGGTGAAGTGACTTACTCAGTCTTGACAGATACACAGCAATTTGCCATCAATAGCTCCACTGGAATTGTATATATAGCAGACCAATTGGACCGGGAATCCAGAGCAAACTATTCTTTAAAAATAGAAGCCAGAGACAAGGCAGAAAGTGGCCAGCAGCTCTTTTCCGTTGTCACCCTGAAGGTTTTCTTGGATGATGTCAATGACTGCTCCCCAGCTTTCATTCCCAATAGCTACAGTGTGAAAGTCCTTGAAGACCTCCCCATTGGCACTGTCATTGCTTGGCTGGAGACCCATGACCCAGATCTGGGACTGGGGGGTCAAGTGCGCTATTCTTTGGTCAATGATTACAATGGGAGATTTGAAATAGATAGAGCAAGTGGCACCATCCGCCTGAGCAGGGAGCTCGACTATGAAAAGCAGCAGTTCTATAACCTCACAGTTCGGGCCAAGGACAAAGGGCGGCCTGTCTCTCTGTCATCCGTGTCCTTTGTGGAGGTGGAAGTGGTGGATGTCAACGAAAACCTCCATACTCCCTACTTCCCGGACTTCGCTGTTGTTGGCTCTGTTAAAGAAAACTCCCGGATTGGAACGAGCGTGCTGCAGGTGACTGCCCACGATGAGGACTCGGGGAGGGACGGGGAGATCCAGTACTCCATCAGGGATGGCAGTGGTCTTGGAAGGTTCAATATTGATGACGAGAGTGGTAAGTTTCATGTTTTGTGCCAGAAGTGTTGTTTCACGTCTCTTCAGTTCTCAACAATGGGAAAGTGAAGGGCTATTCTTAGACTCAAATGGGATGACAAGTGAGGTTGCATTGGTGCAGAGGTGATCAAGTCAAAGCTCTTCCTTAGAATGCACTGGTTTGTAAGAAGACCTCTTTATACACTGATAGCTGATGGTTTTCAGTGGGAGTCCCTGGTTTCTTTCTTGTTTAGCAATGCTATCACCTGGTTATCTTTTGATAAGCATAAATAATTCTCACCTCTGTTGAGTGTACTCATGACCTTCACTAAATTAAGGGTTCTGATAAAGTAAATTGCATTTGAATTGGCTTTAAATTAGAAGTGTGAAATGAATTTTCAAATGGATCTTATATACTGGTATTTCCCTCTACAGAGAGGCTTTGCTGAAGTGGCATTAGTTGCTTGGTCTCTGTTGTTTCATAGGCACATCTGGCCCTTGACAGACAGGCGTTTGCACTGTATTGGCCCCCCTGATACATGGAGGCATCCTTCTACGGATATTTTCATGATAGACTAGAGGAGGCATGCTGTGGACTTTATTTATTTTTTAAAAAAATGGTTTTAAGAATTTACCTCTTATAGAAACATTATAAGATGTGGGACAAAATTGTCCTAATATTTTTGTTGTTCCCTACCTGTTGATTTACACATCATCATAGCTACAGATATATGTTTTATTTCTATTCTTATTGTCATTATTTGCCTTTAAATATGCAGGTGCTTGGCTGTGTGTGTGCGTGCATGCACAGTAGCTTTTCTTGTTTAGCATTTCTGTTTATTTCTTTACATGGTTGCGCCAGGTGGGCGCTTTAGTTGCATCATGTGGCCTTAGCTGCAGCGAGTGGCATCAAGTTCCCTGACCGCCCTGGGCCTCCAGCACTGGGAGGACGGAGTCTTAGCTGCTGGACCACTGGGGAAGCCCCCAAAGTGTCTTTTTCTAGTCTTCTCTAGATTGTCGACATCTCAAGACAGGGGCCACATCTTCCCCATTCCTATGTGAATGGCACTGTTGGCGCTTTACATTTGGGAGGACACATTTGGATCCAGGAAAGTATTTTCTACAATGCTCACAGGGTGTTTTGTTCCCAGTAAGGAAGACGGTGATGCTGCTGCTGATGGTTATGAAAACACGTAGTAGGAAGGGGTTGTCCTAAGGACCCTAGTTTACAGTAGTTATGCCAGAGAAAGGGTTTGAGAGACTGTTTCAATATTGGATAGAAGTAGCAAAACTCTCTGTACCATCACAGATTTAAATTTTAAATTGTTAATTTTTAATACATGCTTTCTGATGATGGCCAGTGTAAACTATAAAACTGATCCCATAGCCATGAGAAGGAAAAGGTAAATGTCAAGAAAACTGGGATCTGATTTAATCATCTACTCTATATTTTATATGTAACTTGTCATTGAGTTAGAATATATTTTTACCTTTGAAATACAAAATGAGAAAGGAAAAGTAGTCATCTTTACTTAGCATCTATTCTGGACTACTAGTTTACTATGAACAATAATTGCTTCACTGAGTACTTGCAATGGGCAACACACTGTATGAAGGGTTTTATAGTCGAGTCTTATTTAATTCTTCCAATAGTGCCATTAATCGTAATACTCAATTCATGAACCAATGTTCAGAGAAGATGCATAACTTGGAGCCTAGTTTCAAGTTTAGCTCTGAGTCACTGTGGTGTACTCTGCAATCTCCAGTCTAAAGACAAGCGTGGGCTTCCTTGCTTGCTTCTAGAGACACGTGAATTTGGTGTTGATCTAAAATCTCTAAGGTAATAAAGTGTTAAATGTGTGTCAAAATCCTTAGAGTCCTGAGCTCAGAGATGGCTGGCACCGGTCATTAATCACCACCCTTTTTCCTTACGGGCCCATTGTTTGTATACTTCTCCAGCGTGAGAAGCTTACCTTTGGGACTCAGGTGGATATAGATGGGTAGGTCGACAGTCAGGTGTCAGGCTGAATCAGTAACCACTGCAACCTCAATGGCTACATCAAGCCACAGCGGGTTGTCTTATTAGGAAGTTTCACCTTGATGTAGCTTGATGCAGGCGAGAGCAGGAGCAGTTTGGTGACAGTGGCCTAGATTTTCCCAGGTTCTACTGTGCTGTTTTGGTTTCATCTTGGGTATTACTGCAGAAAATGTGTGTAGAGTCATTTGATGCTATAGCTGCTTTTATAATTCTTTATATAAATTATTTTTATTGAAGTATAGTTGATTTGCAATTGTATATATGTATATATATATATACATATATATATATATATATATATATTCTATTCCTATTCACATTCTTTTCCATTACAGATTATTGCAAGATACCAAGTATAGTTCCCTGTGTATACAGTAGGTCCTTGTTTATCTGTTTTGTATATAGTCCATGGGGTTGTGAAGACTCAGAGGCAGCCGAGTGACTCAGCCCAGCACAGCACATGTAGAGTAGTGTGTATCTGTTAATCCTAAACTCCCGATTTTTCCCTTACCCGCCTTCCCCTTTGGTAACTGTAAATTTGTTTCCTATGTCTGTGAGTCTGGTTCTGTTTTATAAATGAGTTGGTTTGTATTTTTTTTAGATTCCATGTGTAAGTGATATTATATGATGTTTTTCTTTGTCTTAGTTCACTTAGTATGATAATCTCTAGGTCCATCTGTGTTGCTGCAGATAGCATCCTTTCATGCTTTTTATGACTGAGTAATACTCCACTCGCCTTTCTTTATCCATTCATCTCACCTCTGCTTTATCTCTTCATGTGTCTGGGGGCATTTAGGTTCCTCCCTGCTTTGGCTATTGTCAGTAGTCCTGCTGTGAGCATTGGGGCGCATGCATCTTTTTGAATTAATATTTTTGACTTCAGGAGTTTGGTATTTTTTGCCTCTGTTGAAAACTCAACTCACTGTTTTGCATTTGTTCCCTTATATTCTGGATTGCATAAAATAAATTTTGCCATAAGTGACAATAATGTCACTTTCTTTTTGACATTGCTTTGTGACTGAAACATCTCTTTTCTTAGGACATTAACTCCTCTGGGGTAAAGAGTAGCTGAATGCATTATGTAAAGTCACATACCTGTTTGAGGCTATATCTAGAACCACTTCCTCTCAGTCTTAACTCAGTACTCTGTTCTTTGCATTCATTACCCATATTTCTGATTTAACTCCCTAGAGAATTACTCAGTTTTTAAAACAATAGTGACTGTTTCTTTTTCTCTATTATATTTCATACGGTCTCCCTGTTTAAGGAAGTAAAACTATGTTTTCCTCTGGTTATCAGAAAAGAGGCTTGGACTTGTTGTTGAAATTTGTTAATGAAGATTAGAATTCCCCTATGGTGTTATTCTTAGCCATCTTTCTTCCATCTCACTTCTCGTAGATTTTAACATCCCAGCCCAGGAAGCTGACAAGGAATGACTGCCTCGGCTTGTGCCGGGGGCTACTAGGGTTGAGGAGAAGTTTGGCAAATGTTCGAGGAACAAGAGAAGCCATCCCTTTGTACTATTTGGCTTATGCTCCTATTGAATGATCCATCAACTCTGCCTCAAAGCACTAAAAGTCATGGCTTGAACCGCTGGCAGAATGAATGAGTGGCTATTTAGCCCTATAGCTGCTACGGGGTCTGAAATCTGGACTCTGTTCTTCGTTTGACCCCGAGGCATAAAACGGCTTAAACTTGTTTGGATTTTTGTCTTTCAAGAACCTTGAAGACTCCTGCCAAAGGCTGTGTCATGACTTGCATTGTTTCATGGGTCTCAACCTTAGGCACACACAGGAATCAGCTGGGGAGTTTGTTCCCAGTGCAGATCCCCAGGCCTGATTCCCAAGGATTCTGATTTCCTTGCTCTGGGATGAGAGCCTAAGAATCTTCACGTGAGCTCTTCAAGCTGTTCTTCTGCATGTGGTTCAGAAACATTGCCCTGAATTTACCTGGGCTCCTTAGAGTGTGTTTACAGATTGTATCTTTCTTGTAAATTCCTCTTCCTTATTCTTTGGAAAGGCAGGGAATTGAACTCATATTTTGGATGAATTTCTTTTTTAAGCAAGCTTTCCAACCCCAATAAATCTTCTATTACTCATTAGTAGTGATAGTTTTCTGAATGCTTTCCTGATGAATAAAAAATCTATTTATATGCATTAGTAACTAACTGCAGCGCTCCTGTTTTGTGAATCAGCTTATGCTAGGATTAGTTGATCCACTTAGTAGTTTTAAGGGCTTCCCTAGTGACTCAAATTGTAAAGACTCTGCCTACAATGCAGGAGACCCAGGTTCAGTCCCTGGGTTGGGAAGATCCCCTGGACAGAGAATGACATCCCACTCCAGTATTCTTGCCTGGAGAATTCCATGGACAGAGGAGTCTGGTGGGCTACAGTCCATGGGGTTGCAAAGAGTTGGATACGACTGAGCAATTATCACTTCTACTTTAGTAGTGTTACGTTCTTTACTATTTTGGAACTCAGTGAACAAAACCATGCCTTTGAAGTTCTTTACCGTGTACAGGCACTTACTAAATGTTTAATAACATTCACAGTAAATGGATTAGCTGAGGGGTTTTCGACTACACTGGATTTGATCACAATTTAAATGACCAGTGACCAGTGTGGAGGAGGGAACATGCAATTTAATCATTTTCTTTTTCCTTCACAAAGAACACATTCTTATTCTTTGACACAATAAAAATTCATATTCTTGGCTACTCAGAAGTTTTAGAAGTTTTAGATAGAGTACATTGAACATTTTAAACTAATTTTCTATTAGATTCTTTTGTAAGCTGCAATGACTTCACTGTTTTATTTAGCTGGTATTAAAGAAATATTTAATCCAAATAAACAGTTTCCAGTTCAGAACATTAATCATGGATAATTTGGAAGATATTTTTACCATTCGTTATTACTAATTATATTATTGATCCATTTATCAAGTACCTGCTTTGTGCTAGGTGCTGTGCTGGGTGCATTGTAGGTACTTCTAATTGTCACATTAATCCAGCAAAGTGGGGCTCAGTGAGCTTTCCCTAACCACGGTCAAGCATTTGGGAGTTGTCTGAGTTGGAATTGACAGTCTAGTGAAGTGGACTCCAAATCTCACATTAGACCCCCTCTTTTCTACTCCAGTATGCCACCATAACCTTGCTAAGTATATGTATTAGTCAGGGTTTTCTGTATTATTGCTGTGTAACAAACAATCACAAAATTTCAGTGGCTTATAAAAGCAGATTTTTTATTTATTCTTGCTCTTGAGTCTGGCAAAATAGTTGAGGTTGTTGCAGGCTGTAGTTTGAGTTATGATCTGTTCTGCATGTCTTTCCTACTCCAGGACCCAGGCTGCAGGGAGTACTCACTGTTTGGGCTGCAGTGTTCTCAGAATCAAGTCAGGAGTGCAAGAGGCTGATGGAAGCTTGCAGTACCTCTTGAAGTCTTAACTCAAGTCTGGTCTGCATTCCATTGAACAAAGACCATCTTGAGATTGAGTTGAATATTGATGTGGGGCAGAGAGGAATACTTCTCTTACAGAGAAAGGGAGGAAGAGGAATGAACAATTACTGAATAATAACACAGCCTGACCTGGCATATGACCGCTCTCACTGCCGTCTTCACCATCTGTTGTCTGGGCACTACCTTCATGGGAGGCACTGGGTCAGCTTGCAGAGACACATAGAGCTGCAGGTATCCGACGGCCTTCTCCAGTGCGATCAGGATCTTTCTAGCTCTCCAGTGTTGAAATGCTATACTTGGTCTTTTGTAGGTAGAAGAATTCATTTCAACTGGTGGCCAGGGAAAGAATAAAGATATAAAACTATGTAGCATTTATTTATTTAGTTCAAATGAAGAACTGTTTGCTAGCTGCCAGTGCTGAGTCTAATACTCTTTATCTGCAGACCCCAATCAAGTGTCAAGAGTGGGTGAATCAAAGCCCAGAAGAGAAACATTTGCATTGTTAGAAATTTGAGGAATGTTTTATCATTGCAGAAATCAGATATTGAAAGAGCTGGGTCATTTCCATAGGATCATGTTTCTTGCCTAATGTCATAAAATACAGGCTTCCCTTTTCTGATACTCAGAGGCATTGGAAATCATATTTTTTCTTATAGATGGTTGTTAACCCTTCCAGCTTCTTCTCTGAAAACTTGCCCTCTCAACTCCTTTCTGACAATTTGAGGAGTAAGACAGGTATTACTTGTGACTTTGGTGCAGTTCACGATAATTCCAGACTAAATGGTGTTCCCCATCCTCATTCTTTTTCCAGGTGGTATTTATATCCCCACCCATCTAGGCCAAAAGAGATTCGTTGCATTTGGCTCAGAATTTGCCCCTGAGACAAAAACAAATTAAGGAGAGGAATGAAGTTAGGATCAAGTGATAGCAGAAACTTTTCTTGGCTCTGGATTTTTAACCTTAGCTCTAGACTTTTTGATCATAATTATCTGAGAGAAATATAATGTTCCCGGAGGAGCTCTGAGCACTCCACAGCATTCAGATGAATGTAGTAGTTGTCATGTAAATCAGGCAGGAGAGAGGATTAGAAGCTTCTGGAAAATAATGAACAGCATGCTTTTATTACTCTTTTCCACAGGTGCCTTCTTCTTGACCTTTTCTTAACAGTGGGCTGAAGGCAATTCAGGCTTTAGTAGAGGACCCTTGGTTCAAATCTGTAATTATTTCTGCCTTGTGTATCAACTTCGTGCTGCCATTGTCCCCATGTAACTAGTAAATGATAGATATAATGACCAGCATAAAGAGGAAATCCACCCTGGGGGGCAAGCCAACAATCTGGAAGCTTGTGCAGTCTTTTCTCTGAACCCATCCTTCCTTTTATGTCTTGATAATAGAGGTTTCCCATGGTTTACCTGGCACTTCCTGTCAGCAGCATCATGATTTCCCCAGTGCTAGGTGATACTGAATGATATTTACTTCTTCAATTAGCAAAGAATGAAATTTTAGAGGCCTCGTAAGCAGAGGTTACAAAAGCGATCATGTGATTGCTTCATGTATCACTGGCTTTTTGGAGGAGGTAGTGGGATACATTTATTGCCTTTTGTGACTTTGGGTAGCTTGTATCTCATTTCAGTCTTCTAAAAAATTTTTTTTGCAGGTGTTTTATATGCACGTTGAAGGATACTTTCATTTATCATTACATTTGGAAGAATTATACAGTTTGATAAATATTTATGTGATGCCTCTATATTCACAGTGTTCCATCGAAAAGAAAATGAAATGAAAATGAAAATGGGCTGCAGTCTATAGGTTTAGCTTGCCAATTTTTATGAAAGCTTGTCTTATCGACAGACAGAATCTACGAAGAGTTGTGTGTAGGATTCAATTCAATTTATATTAAATTCTGGGCACTGATATGCGAATTATTGAATATACTAGGACTCTCCAAATTTTTCCATTGGACGGTTGATGATTTAGTGTATCCTCTAGGACAACTCTGCGTGATTAAATTCACCAATTTTCATTTACATAATATAGGTAACATTCGAGTTGCTTTTAAAAAGCAGTATGCTGGTGAGAATAATGCCAAGTAAAATAATATATTGAATAAGAAATATTTTGAGTCTAAAAGTTTGAGTAAGTTTGAATAAAAATTGAAGGAATTAAGATAAAAATTGGAGGTGCATACAGGTCAGCACACACACACACATACACACACATGGATGATGTGGTGAAAACATAAAGGCTTTGTGATTTAGCTGCAAGGTCTATGAACCAGAGCTTAAACCATTTTCAATCTTTTTCTACACTTGCTTCCTTAAAAGTCTACCTCTTCACTCTCGCTGCTTCTCTGCTCCCTTTTTTTCTTCATTCTCCTCCTCTTCCTTCTCTCCTTGCCACATTAGTATAGTACATGGGTTCCCTGCAGGCACAGTGCTTTTGAGCTGAAGAAGATGCATAGATGATTAAGTCAAGGATGAGCAGTAGAGACAGAGATGCATGTAATTGCAAACTGTGGGATACATAGGTGACATAACATAAGTGAGAGCCTTGTGCTGGCCATTTATCATGTTCACTGTGGCCTTGGCATCACCCTTCGGGATTATGTGGTGATTTCTACAAATTCCAACTGGAGACAGGACAGTCTGAGAGATAACCAGAGCATTAAAGTCAGTTGATGATGATACATCAGCAAGGCTTAATTGTCAAGGAATGCATAACCCCAGAAATGGATCCAGGTTTTATGAGGCTTGAAACTCATACAATTTGGGTGCCTTCTCTGAGAAAAAAGTATGAATAGTATGACTACAAAATTTTTATACTTGTTTAGAATGTGAAAAGAAATAACAGTAACTCATGAGATTGAAAGTCAACAAACACATGTATCAAACATTTCAGAAAAATATTTTGTTTATATTTTTATATTTATTTGAGGTATAAATATGATTTATAATTATTTTATATAATATTTTGTTTGTATTTTATAAAGTGTCTGACACACATTTCTAATACTTTTAATTTTTTTTCCTGTATACTTTTTGGTTGCTTTTTTTCTTCGATTGCCTCTTATAAGATAATAATCTTGTAATTGTTTCTATAAAAAGTGCAGAAAGATTATTTTTCCCCCAGTGTGATTGATTGAAATTGTTTTTTGTTCAGAGTTTAGAAATGTTTTTCTAGAGTCACAGCTTGTTATTGATAGAGCTATATGTATTTTCTCTGTTGCTGTCAAAAGTTGAAAAAAATCTCTGTCAAGTTTATTTCTCATATGAGCTGTTACAGATCTATTTGCTGTTAATAACTGACTGCTATAGGTCTGTGCTCTGTAAACAAACAAAAAATCTAGTAATTTCCATTTCTGAGAATCTAATCAACCAAAAGAAATAACTAATGGTGCACTTACAATTTGTATGCTTCTTTTCAGGAGAAAACTTTGAGAACCAAATCTTCCAATCATAAGCTTGCATGGGTAATGATTGGGGGATTTTCCACAGGCTAGCTCCTGGCTCTGTACATCTGGTCCCTAGTTTCTCCTCCCCAGTGGCTATAGCTCTAGTACTGTCCACGCCAGGTTATGGTCCTGTGGTGATACAAGCTTGGTCCCGTCACTTCCATGCTACAGTGCTGGGTGTTGCAGTGCAACGGGTAGTAGAAGGCTTTTGGTAAGCCATTCCTACCCTGGACAGCCAGTAACAGTTTGTCTATATGTGGCATTGATGGTGAGCCATTAAATGCAAGCCTAATGTGTCTTCAGCTCATCTGCACTTAGATCCCTGGTGTGTGTGCGCACAGTTGCTTCAGTTGTTTCCGACTCTCTGAGACCCCGTGGATTATAGCCCACCAGGCTCCTCTGTCCACGGAATTTCCCAGCAAGGATACTGGAATGGGTTGCCATTTCCTACTTCAGGGGATCTTCCCAACTCAAGGATAGAATGCGAATCTCTTATGTCGCCTGCATTGGCAGGCGGATTCTTTACCACTAGTGTGAAATGTGTAATCTTGTGAACCATTACTTGGGTCCCCCCTGGGGCTTGGAAGCTTTGATGGCTTCATATTAAATGTGCATCTGGATGCACAGCCATGTTTCCCTTGGAGCCTGACTCTGTTTGGTCCTGTGGGGAGGTCACCCGGCGAGGAGCCAAAGATTGAGACTCCCCTGGAAAAAAGGTTTGATGAAAGCTTCAATTCATGCCTTGGAGACCTTTTATGGTTTACAGAGATCTATTCATCTTATTTTGCTTTATTGACTATGCCAAAGCCTTTGACTGTATGAATCACAATAATCTGTGCAAAATTCTCAAAGAGATGGGAATACCAGACCACCTGACCTGCCTCTTGAGAAACCTGTATGCAGGTCAGGAAGCAACAGTTAGAACTGGACATGGAACAACAGACTGGTTCCAAATAGGAAAAGGAGTATGTCAAGGCTGTATATTGTTACCCTTCTTATTTAACTTATATGCAGAGTACATCATGAGAAATGCTGGGCTGGAGGAAGCACAAGCTGGAGAGAGATATCAATAACCTCAGATATGCAGATAGCACCAACCTTATGGCAGAAAGTGAAGAACTAAAGAGCCTCTTGGTGAAAGTGAAAGAGGAGAGTGAAAAAGTTGGCTTAAAGCTCAACATTCAGAAAACTAAGATCATGGCATCCGGTCCCATCACTTCATAGCAAATAGATGTGGAAACAGTGGAAACAGTGGCTGACTTTATTTTTCTGGGCTCCAAAATCACTGCAGATGGTGACTGCAACCATGAAATTAAAAGACGCTTACTCCTTGGAAGGAAAGTTACGACCAACCTAGACAGCATATTAAAAAGCAGAGACAATACTTTGCCCACAAAAGTCCCTCTAGTGAAAGCTATGGTTTTTCTAGTAGTCATGTATGGATGTGAGAGTTGGAATGTAAAGAAAGCTGAGTGCCGAAGAATTAATGCTTTTGAACTGTGGTGTTGGAGAAGATGCTTGAGAGTCCCTTGGACTGCAAGGAGATCCAACCAGTCCATCCTAAAGGAGATGAGTCCTGGGTGTTCATTGGAAGGACTGATGTTGAAGCTGAAACTCCAGTACTTTGGCCTCCTGATGCAAAGAGCTGACTCCTTGGAAAAGACCCTGATGCTGGGAAGGATTGAGGGCAGGAGGAGAAGGGGACGACAGGGGATGAGATGGCTGGATGGCATCACTGACTCAATGGACATTGGTTTGGGTAAACTCTGAGAGTTGGTGATCGACAGGGAGGCCTGGCTTGCTGTGGTTCATGGGGTCTCACAGAGTTGGATATGCCTGAGCAACTGAACTGAACTGATTCATCTTAGGTTGCACAGTTTGCTCAAATAATATAGAAAGAAAGGCAGTGACTACATTTTGAACATAACTGTTAGTAATTTGCAAAAATGTGTCCAGTTTGTTAGAATTTGACTCGTTATCGCCCTACTTAGGAGTTCTAGATTTTATATCCAGAAAACCAGACAAGGAATTCTCAACTCTTGTTTCATCCCCAAAATTTCCTGGAAGGAACATAAATACAAGTCTCAGGGCAGAAAGGACCTCAGCAATTATCTGGTTCAACATTTTCATTTTACTGATCATAAAGATCATATCAAGAGTGAGCATATATGAAAACAGGGTGCTAGTCCCTGACACTGTTACAGAATTCCCACTTGCCACTGGTCAAATTCTTGTCAAGACCTGGGCCATCGGGCCAATCCCAGTCTCCTCTGCCGCCTCTTGCTGAGGTAGCAGGACAATCACAGGTTAGCAAAATGCATCCATCAAATTTTCTTCTTCCAGAAACACTTCCAGTTCTGGGGCAAATGGTGTGTGTTCAATGCATTCATTTTTTTTCTCCCCATTTGAAAAGTTCTTCCTGACTTCCCAGCTCTAGTGGTCCATGCTCATAGCCTTGGCTTGTAATTCTGAGGCTCTGGAAAGGGACACTTCCTACAGGTATAGAGGCTTGTGCATTAGACTGGATTTCATTTCTTCAAATGTCCTCCTTTCCTCTCTGTTGTGATTTTTTTTTTTTCTCAAAACAGAACGGTGAATGGTTGTCCTTGAACTATCCTACTTGTTTTTGTTCTAGCACACCAATCCCTCACGGAAGTTAGAAGAAATGTACATGGCAGTTTAAAAAAATAAATGTGCGTCTGCCACAAGTACTGGTAAAGGAACATTTTTCTAACATTTTTAAGGTCATTGGAGGGAGGGACTGATCAGGGCCAGGCCACAAAGTCTAGTCTTAATTTGTATTTTGCGGACATCTAGACCAGGTTTAAGGTTCTTGTCACTCTGGTGTATTATTGAACCAACAGACAAAACATCGCAAAGGACATAAGATCAAGGTTGCAAGTGAGTAGATCCGGATTCCCTGGTATCTCCAAGTATCTAAAGGAGGTGCCCTGAAGTCGTTTGGCCAAAGCAACACTCAAAGAATAAGTCTGAGAGTTCAAGAAAGACAGTCTTGTGTGCACTGCCTTTTCTGAGTGGTTGGCTGCTGAGGGAATTCCATTATTCCTTGGGCCCAACTCCTTTTTAACTCCTATTTGGGAATTTACTAGGAAAAATATACCAGGATCTGGAAGCCAAGAAAAATGGTCTTTGAGAGCTGTCCTAATGATTGTCACATATTTCTCTTTCTTCAACTCATCTTATCAAAGAAGCATAACTTTGAGGTTTCTCCTAAATCACTAAGGGTTTCACTTAACCATAACTGAAGTGAAGTGAAGTCACTCAGTCGTCTCCAACTCTTTGCGACCCCATGGACTGTAGCCCACCAGACTCCTCAGTCCATGGAATTTTCCAGGCATGAATACTAGAGTGTGTTGCCATTTCCTTCCCCAAGGAATCTTCCTGCCCCAGGGATTGAACCCAGGTCTCCTGCATAGCAGAATGCTTTACCGTCTGTGCTACCAGAGAAACCATAATTACCGCTGTATATGTATATATATATGTATATACACATACACATACATATGGGCTTCCCTGGGGCTCACATGGTAATGTATCTGCCTGCCATGCGGGAGACCTGGGTTCGATCTCTGGGTTTGGAAGGTCCCCTGGAGAAGGGAATGGCTACCCACTCCAGTATTCTTGCCTGGAGAATCCCATGGACACAGAAGCATGGCAGGCTACAGTCCATGGGATTGCAAACAGTCAGACACGACTGACCAACTAACACGTCTTCACTTCATGCATATACATACATAAATCACTTATTTACGCTGCATCTGGTCTTAGTTGTAGCACGTGAACTTAGCGGGAGCATGTAGGATCTAATTCCTTGACCAAGGATTGAACTCGGACCCTCTGCATTGGGAACATGGAGTTTAGCCCCTGGACCTCCAGGGAAGTCCTCCAGATTATTATTAAAATATTTTTTGATAATCTAATATATTGCTTTGGAGAAGGAAACAGTATTCTTGCCTGGAGAATCCCAGGGACAGAGAAGCCTGGTGGGCTGCTGTCTGTGGGGTTGCACAGAGTCGGACACGACTGAAGCGACTGAGCAGCAGCAATATATTACTATTATATTGTACATGTCAGCAGCACATCTCACAATTGGTAATTTCCATCCCCGTGGGCTGGTGGCATTGGTAGGATGTTTGTGATTTCCTTGACTATACTTTGATAAAGGCTTATTATTATTAAAAATAAACATTGATGAGATCAGCTTTGATAGAGAATTCTATACTTGGGGTAGCATGTCATCCATGAGCCAGCATGAGATCCTAATCTTGAATGAGACTGTGGTGATGGAAAGCAAGGTTAAGGTCTTCTTTCATGTGTATTCACCCTCTGCCCTCATGCATATCCATCTCTCTCCCAAACTTGGGTAGAGTTCTGTATTTCTTTCTCACACCTTGAGGATACTTCTAAAGAAATTTTTGCCACCTGATTAGACTGGAATTGAAAACGTGATGATTAAGGTTTGGATAACAATTTCATAAAACATTCTCCTAATTGCTAAAAGTGCAGCCATTTGTCCATCTGTCTGTCTGGTAGCTTTATTCAAGAAGGCAAATTATCAGAATGAACCAGACTTTCATTTATGGTCCCTAAACTCCTGTGTTTCACAGTTTAGAGAATGTAGGCACTCAGTGGTGTTGATGCTAAGTCAGAATTCTTATTCCACAGTCACACCACATGACTCAAAAATGTACGGTTAGCTAATTTGGAACTTGATAATTTGGTACCAGATTGTAAACAAAAATTGCTGTGGGGGGCCTTTTACAAAACCTTAAAAATAATTTGTTCTGATGTACATGAACTCTTGTATTTTTTCCTAGATCTTATTTACTTTTACTTTGCACACAATTCTAGTAGGCTAGACTTCTGTTTTTTTATTGGAATATAGTTGCTTTACAATGTTTTGTCAGTTTCTGCTGTACAACATTGTGAATCAGCCATTGTTGTTCAGTCGCTCAGTTGCGTCTGACTCTTTGCGACCCCATGGACTGCAGCACGCCAGGCCTCCCTGTCCATCACCAACTCCAAGAGTTAACTCAAACTTATGTCGGTGATGCCATCCAACCATCTCATCCTCTGTCGTCCCCTTCTCCTCCTGCCCTCAATCTTTCCCAGCATCAGGGTCTTTTCCAATGAATAAGCTCTTCACATCAGATGGCCAAAGTATTGAAGCTTCAACTTCAGCATCAGTCCTTCCAATGAATATTCAGTGTTGAGTTCCTTTAGGATAGACTAGTTGGATCTCCTTGCAGTCTAAGGGACTCTCAAGCATCTTCTCCAGCATCGCAGTTTGAAAGCATCAATTCTTTGGTGCTCAGCCTTCCTTATGGTCCAGCTCTCCCATCCATACATGACCACTGGATCAGCCATGTGTGTCCATATCTCCCCTCCCTCCCCCTTCCTGTCCCACCCCTCTGCGTCCTCCCAGAGCACCAAGATGAGCTCCCTGTGTCTCCAGCGGCTTCCCACTAGCTCTCTTATTTACATACATGTGTCAGTGCTAGTCCCTCAGTGTGTCCCTCCTTTCCTCCCCCTGCTGTGTCCACAAGTCTGTCCTCCACATCTGTGCCTCTGTTCCTGCCCTGCAGATGGGTTCATCAGCACCATCCTTCTAGATTCCATATATATGATCCTGTAGTATCTTAGAGACTGTACAGCACAGAGGATTGCTGTATGGTGGCATAATGGCAACATGAGGACTCACCGTGTTAATCAGGCAGTGAGAGAACTCAGCGGCTAACCCCCGTTTTGGGTTAATTGTGTGTCAGGCATTAAAACGTATTAAATCGTTTACTTTCACAAGGATTCCCTGAGGTCGCTTCTTGCTTACCTGCATCTAAGGATGAAGAAACAAAATCTTGATTTTCAGTTACTTGTCCAGGTTTCCCAGCTGGTGATAAAGCTGGGATTTGACTGAGGCAGGCCAGCTCCTTTCTGAGCTCTTGAACACTTCCCTACACTTCAGACAGTTGCTGGATAAACAGCTAAGTGTGTCCTCGAGGGCTGACCCAAAGGGAGCCCATCACTTCATTACCAGACTGTATAAGAGCTGGTCATTATAATGAAGAGTCCTAGTCATCACAGAGGCCCTGATTCCTCAGGAAACAGAGCCCGAGGCAAAAATTACAGCGCAAGGTAATGTTTATTAAGGGTGCAGTCCCAGGGGAACTTGTGTGAGGGTGAAAAGGAAGTCAGACCTGCAGAAAGGGAGACCAAATATGAATTAGCTTGTTATTAAATTGGTCACAGCTTTACGGAAAGTGCCAGCCTGTTGCTCAGTCACCCTGCTTGTCTCTAGGGAGGTCACATGGAACATCTGCATCTTGGGCCAGTCAGCCTGGAGATGGAGGGAAGGACAAGCAGCTTTTCTCTTGATTCTTTCCCTCTTTGACCTTCTATTGATCAGATCTGCCACCTGGGGCATCAACTCTTCAACTCTGTTGGGGTGGGTAGTGGATCGGGCTGAACTTAGTGGATCTTGGCAGTACACAGAGGCTAGGCAGAGAATTTCAGTGTATTTGGGAAAGATCTTTGGTCAAAACAAAGTCTAAGCAGAAAGAAACACAACCCATAGTATTGTGATGCCTACCTAGATGCTCAGCTACCTAGAAAACTCCATTACCCAGAATGGTACTTTCCCCAGTGGCTCTGCTTTGTCCGGATGTCATGGTTCCTCTTTCTCTGATCCCTGGCTGCGAAGAACAGTGCTGGAGAACTGCCCGCGCTCCACATCTCTGGTCGATTTCGGCCAGACCTCTTTGCAGCACCTCTGCTTTCCTGAAGTGTGAGTGCTGTTTTATCAACTGTTGGTGCATGCATGAGTCTCTGGGCTAGAAATGCAGGGGAGGTAGAAGACAGACTAAGGTCTGAGGATGTTGTAAAAGTGTGTCTGCTTAACCTACCTGCCCATCTCATTCCTTGTCACAATGTACTCATCTCTGTTGTCCCCCTCGTGGGGACCGCCGCCCCCACCATCTGCATTGTTTTGTCTGTTAGTGTCTCTGCAGGCTGTGTCACATACAGGAACCCGTGCGGTGTGCGGTCCTCACATTGAACTTATGGGCGTGGTCTCAGGACCCTAGACTTATGACTGTGGGACCTGAGGTTTAGAGAGGTTGGATAACTTGCTTCATTTCAAACAGCTACAAGCAGCAGAGCCGAGGACTGTCTAATTCCACGGGCCTTCCCTCTTCCTGACTGCACGCTGCGCCTGGAGCCCCTGTGTTGGGGCCTCTTAGCAGAAGGCTTCCCCACCCGGCCCTGGCCCTGTGCATCCCTCTTCTCATGTGCCTTTGCTGCTTGGAGCTCAAAGGGAAGATCTGCCATATTCAGCAACCTGTTACAATATGTGCTGCATAGTATACATGTCATATTTAATATAATTAACATATAAGAGGACTATAATACATATTAAATATATTTACAGTATGCTCTGCTCATTTGTTTCAGTTGTGTCTGATTCTTTTTGACCCCACAGACTGTAGCCCGCCAGGCTCCTCTGTCCGTGGGATTCTCCAGGCAAGAGTACTGGAGTGGGTTGCCATGCCCTCCTCCAGGGGATCTTCCTGACCCAGGGATCGAACCCACATCCCCTGCATCTACTTCACTGCAGGCAGATTCTTTACTGCTGAACCACCAGGAAAGCCCCCTAAAACATACTATATAACACATAATATACATCACAGTATCATATGTTATAAAGGTATAGTATGCTATATATCTGATTATATCAGATAAGGTATGCCATTATATATTGTATATATTGAGGACCTACTATGTGCTGAGCTAGGCACCAAGTTGGACCAGTGCATCAAGTGGACAAAAATTCTTGTGACATTCTAATGGAGAAATGGATAATAATCAATAGAAGTATAACATTCAATGTGTTAACTGGGTTTAAGTGCTAAGCACCTAAAAAAATCCTCAAGTAAAGAAGAAAGAATGTGTGTAGGTAGCAGAGAGTTTCAGAGAAGGCCTCACTAAGACAGCCTCTGGATTGAGTCATAAAGGGGTTTTAGATGTGGAAGATTGTTACTTCAGCTTGCAGGAAGGCAAGAAAAACAGCACAAACTTGGCTGATGGTCATAGGCAAACTCTGATAGTTGTTCTTGGTGATTAACAAAGCTACTAGGAACTGTAGGAGGAGTGTAATTTAAAAGACAAAATTGTAAATGCAGATTCGTTCAATTCATTCAGAAGTATCCTGTTTTAAACTATTTCCCAGTGACTCCAAAGTCTTGATATCAATGTGTATGTGTTAATCACTCAGTCATGTTTGACTCTTTGCAACCCCTTGGACTGTAGTTCACCAGGCTCCTTTGTCCCTGGTATTTTCCAGCCAAGAATACTGGAGTGGGTTGCCATTTCCTTCTCCACGGCATTTTCCCGACCCAGAGACTGAACCCAGGTTTACTGCATTGGCAGGCAGATTGTTTACCAATCTGAGCCAGGGAAGTCTGATCCATCTCAAATTTTTTTTAACTCCAACATGCCCACATCTTAAGAGGAAAATCTATTTCCCTTGGTAATGATATAATTATTTCCCATCCTCCTTCTAGAGTCTGTATTTCTGAATACTGTTTTATAGCAGTTCTACTTTGGTTTTTATCAAATGTGTTGTCTTTTAAGGGGCTTTCCTGGTGGCTCAATCAGGAAAGAATCCTCTTGCAATGCAAGAGATTTGGGTTTGATCCCTGGGTCAGGAAGATCACCTGGAGGAGAATCCACTCTAGTATTCTTGCCTGGAAAGTTCCATGGGCAGAGGAACCCAGGAGGCTACAGTCCATGGGGCCACAATGGGTCAGATGTGACTGAACAACTAAGCACTCGCTCACTCATCGTTTTAAGCCTGTCAAACTGAGCAGATGCTGTATCAGGTGTGATGTCTTAGCTGCTGGGTGAGGTGCTTGGCGCCTTGCTTGGAGAATTTCTATTCTAGTTGGGAGGATTAAAGGCATGCATGTGGGAAAAGAGGAAGTGTGCTGTCCTGTTTAATAAAAGAAATATGTATATACCCTGTACCTAAATTACTAATTTTCAAAGAATTTGAGTAGTTTTAATATCCCTTTTTTGGCCAAAATTATATTTGAACTGGATATTTAAACACTCTCTGATGATTCTTTGGAGCATATTTAGCCCAGTGCCCTGCTCTGAAATTTGAGGAAGATGAGACTTATTGAGATCAAGTGACTTTTCCACCATCCCCAAATGGTCAGTGGTACAACTGAGCCTAGAACCCAGGACTTGCTGTCATGGGCCACTGTTCGGCTGCGATCTGTCTCCACGATTCAGAAGATGCGGTTGGTGTCTGAGGTTGTCATTGTTCGCCGTATTTACTACCGAGGTGTGGCGTTACCAACTTGGCCATAAGCAGACGTCATCTCTCACTAGCGTCGCTGACACAAAGAGTTGACTGTGCGCTTTATACTTCTGAGGATTCTGGGTGACCATGCTTCATGATATTTTACAACTTATTTTACATTCTGTTGTTTACTGACCTGAAAACATCACACCTACCATTTGAAGCAAAGAGCAGAGCACACTTTTATTTCTAAATCACACATGCTCAGCTTTTAGTCACAGAGCTCTTGAAATCATTAGCATATGCAAACACTCCTTTTCCCAAAGTGGTTTTGTACTCTGCAGTTACTGTGCTGTTTGGGGTAAAATAAATAAGCCCAGTATTAGAACACTGCATGTTAAAATGAGAAACAGTAGCATCGTCATTCTAAAATACTAGGGAGCTGTGAAAAACATAAGCACAACCCTGTGGCTTCTGGCAGTGCCTGGTAACCCAGTGATGCCCAGCCCTGTTCCTCTGGCTTCCCTGGGAGAACACTGGGCTGCTGGAAATTCTCTGCTGAAATTGGCTGGCCAGGCCACGAGGGTGGGTTGGTGAAAGGGAGCGGTTTGCTGCCTTCTTTGTTCTGATCAAACTCAATGCAATTTCTCCAGCTGTGAGGTCAAATTTCCAGCCCTTTGGTAAAATTAAGTCATCGCTCTCTCCCCTTACCAGTGCTGGTTCCAGGCTGACAGAGCTGCAGAGGGAAAGCAAAGGTGTGGGGAGCATGCAGATGGGATGGATTGGCTCTGGGACAAACACTGAAGCATTCTCGGAATCTTGGATGCTCAGTTAACATGAAGAGCTTGGTACTCGGGTTTGAGTAGTGTCCTGTCACTCTCAAGAAGATTTCTCTGGTTGCAGGGGAGTTTTTTAGTTGGCCCATGGGATTCTTAATAAAGATGTTGGAAATAGCCCTTCTAAGCAGAAACCGAATGGAGATCAGAAGTTCTCTGATGGACCCTAGCATTTCTCACTTCGGATAACGAGTGTGGTTCTCTTTGCTTGTTTGTTTCTTGTTATTGTTTTCTGTCTTTCAGGGTCTGTGAGTCAATCAGATTTGGCAGATCTTGAATAGACATACGAACCCCAAATAACTGTAGTAAGAAATGCAGAAAATACTGAGCAGAAAGTTACTGGATTTCCTTAGTAAGCAAATATATCCTAGAAGCTCATGGTTGAAAATTGCTTTTTATTTAATGAGTCATTTTTATTGGAAGGTAATGATTATGTCCAGGCCATAAATACAGTGTAAATTCCCTGCAGCAGACATTAAAAAGATGACTTTCAATTGCAAGCAGCTTTAAAGGCTTAAGAATGTTGAGGTACAAATTTTCAAAGCTGTATATTCTGTACACATATGGATCAAAAGAAATGAATAAAACCCAGGGGTTCATGCAGCATAGGAAAGCATGTTCCTGACCGCCATCTGTGGTTGAAGATCGCAGGTTGAACGAGGACATGCAACAGCGTAATGACAAAGGGTTTTAAAGGTGCTGCTGCGTGTGGCATCCCATTCTGCTGTCGCAGTGCCCTGTGAGTTATTATCCTCTCTTCATTTCACAGACGAGGCACGAGAAGCTTTGGTGACTCGCCCAAGCACTTCATCTTTCCAACACTTGGCCTCTTCTTGTGTTTACGAATATGTGATTTTTAAGACTATCAGTTTGAACAATCTAGCTTCAAAGTTTAATTGTATTTTTCTTCCAGGAGTACTCAGGCAGCAATAGGAGTAATTGCTGGTGGTTAAATTTAATAGTTTATATAGGAATAATTTTTAAAAATCCAACTGCGCTCCACATTTACCTAGGAAATAAAAACTGTTGTCTGATCATATAAAATCCTATCTAGACTCTGTTCTGTATATCAAGATTCTGTTCAGCTGCCCAGAGGGCAGATGACAAAGCTTTTTTATATTCATAATACCAAGATATTGAACTGACTGTTTCCAGCTAGCTCTGTGGATCAGGTGGTTTTGTTGGAATAGCCAAGCACATGCAAGATTTGGGTACATAGGCCCAGCTTGCACTATAGCCCTCATCTTAGTTCAGCATCAGCTGTGCATTGGTCTTATTCTTTCTGCTTAATTGTGAGCTCCTTTGGCAAGATTTAATTCTCTTTTTTTTTCCTTTTTAAAAAAAATTGAAATGTAGATGATTTACAACATTGTGTCAGTTTCAGGTATACAGTAAAATGATTCAGTTATATATATATATATATTTTTTTTTTCTGTTATAGAATATTATAAGATACTGAATGTAGTTTTCTGTGTTATACAGTAAATCCTTATTGCTTACCGATTTTGTATATAGTAGTTTGTATCTGTTAACCCCATACTCCTAATCCAGCAATCCCACTCCTGGCGTATGTCTGGAGAAGACTCTGATGGAAAGGGTACATGCACCACAGCGTTGGTAACAGGGCTTCTTAAATAATCAAGATGGGGGCGCGATGCCGGAATCTACCAACAGATGCTAGGTCTAGGTGTCGGTATATACGCCACAAAGGATTTCCAAAGATTTCTTTCTTAAGCACAGTTGTGTCCTGTGCTCACCCAGTCAGAGCTGAGTGGGGAAATTTGGAAGCAAAGGAAAAGGAAAGGGCTGGCTGTGTGTGTGCAGCCGCAGCTCTGTCTCTCTCTCATTGCTTTGCAAAGGTTGGATTCGGTGAAGGAAACATGTTTTCTGGTAATCAGCTTCACCTCTGAGCATGTGGGGATTTGACCCAGGAGCTTTCTTGTTCTACTGTGGTTCAAAGTTTGGAATAACCAGTTTGTAGATAAAGAAAATTGAGACATGAATGATCTCCTGAAGAGCTTCCTTGCCAGTGCTGGAGATCCATGGTTTATTTTCTCCTAATTATTGAAGGTGGAGACAAAAATAAAAATAGGGTATATTTAAAACTAAGTTTACTTTGTAATAACTTTTCATTGTCCCATTGACCCCAGTAGGGTTTTTTAGCTTGTATTTAAACGTCCGTTCTCCCTACCCAAACAGAGCCAAAAGGAAAAAAAAAAAAAAAAATGTCTGCAGAGCTGCTCATCACTTTCTGAAAACATTCTGGGCACATCAGAAGGCCTGTGGTTGACCCCAAGCCCCCTGCATTGGCTGTGCAGGGTGCTCTCCACTCGGCCAGCAGGGAGGCTCCTGCCGCTGCTTCTTTGTAGGCGTCCTCTCTGATTCCCCTGCGTTCTCGTCAGCTGGCTGCTTCTCTTGTTTAATGTCCTTTTGGCCATTTCTCAGGCTGACTCTGTTATCTGAAGGACTTTACCTTCCACACGGTTCTCTCATCTTCCCTTTCTCCCCTCTGTTTTTCAGTAAGGCCCATCAGCTTATTACTGGCACCTCAGCTCACCAAGCCCTGCGTGTCCCTGCCCGCTTCGGCGGGGGCCGCCTCAGACCCTGGCTGCAACTTTGGGTGCATTGTCTGAGGTATTTCGTACTGTCTCCACTGTGCCAAGGGCCTCCAATTTCACCACTCTCTTTTGGGCACTTAAAAAAAAAAAACATCTTCATCCTCAGCTTCTACTTTATGTGCATTGCTTTCTTCTGCTATTTCTTTGCAAAAGTATTTTACTGTTTTTCAAAGTTAGGTTTTTGTCAGCCGCCAACCTTCCTCCCATCCATGTGCTTTCTATCGGCAAAACTTCTCTGACTTCTTTGACAGTGTTGTCTTCTCCTTCATTCCATCTTCTTGCTCAGTAGGAAATAATCAATTTTTCTTCTTATAACAGCATAGTTTTAAGCTTGTTCCACAACTGATTTTGTATATTATACTAAATGAGTTATTATTTATATACCACCGATGGTCAAGATTCCATATATATATATATATTTTTTTTTGCCTTTCTCATTCCAAAAGGAATGTGATGGAAATTAATGGTGCTCAGTCATACCTGCTCCCAAAGGCTCAAACATTGGTACATTTGAAACAAAGAGCATTCAGTTACCAAACAGTTCTATATTTACCAAACCATGGCTCCTCTTTTTTCTGACAGGTAGCGTATACTACTTTTGATGAGTTACATTGTTCCATGGGGCCAAGAAAATGGTCCTCACAGATGGGGACTCATCTCTTTTGTCCGTGCCAGGCAGTTCTCACTGGTGCTAGCCTAGACCAAGGTAGATTGTTCTGGATCAGCCTCCACCAAAATGACCTTGTTGAGTGAGATATGAGAAAGCAGCCTGACACTGTGGGCTAGGGCGGTTCATTTTCTGATAGCCAAGAGACTCTTGTGGACAGATGAGAGAGAGGTCTGCAGGTCAGCCCTTAGCTTTGGCTTCTTCATCCGTTTATACTCAGGGTGACAGTCTTCACCAACGTCATCAAAAACAACCTAAGTACCAGAAAAAAAAAAGAAAGCCAAATTGTGCATTTGGGTTTGAACTTTGTCACTGTTTTAGAATTGCCAACCTGGCTAGAATAGGGTCTTTGGACCAAAAGAATGTGGGCTGAAGTTCTCTCTGTGTGAGGAGGGAAGACGCTCGACAAGGAATCCGAGCAGGTTCTGAAAGATGGATGTCCCAGGATGGGGCTGTGAGGTCAGGTGAGGTTGAAGGGCTGGTTAGGTCATCACTGGAAGAACATTCGGAGGAAGTAACCAAGAGAGACAAGAGGGATAACGCCTCTGTCGTTGTTTGATAGCATCACACAATGTTTGATGACACTGTTGGGAAGGAATGCCAGCATGTGATCAGATTCCTGTGTGTGTGTGTGCGTATGCGCGTGTGTATTCAAGGAAGAGCCAGGAACAAAACAGTCCAGGTGAGGGTCTGTTCTCAAGGTAAATGGTGTTAAATTTTATAACAGGAATGATATGCTAGCAAAGTTGGAGTTGAAAACAAACGTGAGTGTGTCTGTCACAAGGAGTGGCGTCTCTTATCCTCACACTTCCCATTTGACGTGCGACACTTTCTGTGCCCCTTGCTGATAGCTGGAGCGCACAGTCTGTATCTGGAATGTGGATACCACACTTGCTCTGAGGCCTTCGGTGTTTTGTGGCTCTTACTCAGTGCTTCCTGCTCCGTCACCCTTGTCCAGGCTGACTTGGCCGTCTGCTTGATGGGTCAACTGTGATTATGCAGCTGTTTCTTTTCTTCTTTTCTGAGCACCCCGAAAGAAACCGTGCTGACTGTGCCTCACCGTGTGAGGTGGCGCCTGTGTGGCCTTCACAGCCACGGGCATAATTATCCACCCATCAGGGCTAAGGATACTCGGCATGATTTAGCTGTCTTCATGGGGCTGCCCTGGTGGCTCAGACTGTGAAGAGTCCGCCTGCAGTGCAGGAGACCTGGGTTCAGTTCCCAGGTCGGGAAGATCCCCTCGAGAAGAGAATGGCAACCCACTGCAGTATTCACACCTGGAGAATCCCATGGTCAGAGGAGCCTGGCGAGTTACAGTCCATGGGGTCACAAAGAGTTAGACATGACTTTCACAGAGCCGAGGCAAAACCCAGATCCCCTTCTCATTAAGGCAGATCCCATTTGAGAGGGAACATCTTGGTAACACACCCAATCTTTGATTTAGCAGCTGGCATTCGTTCATGGGCTGGGAGAGGTGGAGGATCTGGGATCTCCATGTACGGGTGCCAGAATATAGACTCCCACTCTAAGCTTCCGACCCAGCAGGCCTCTTTCTGTCGATAAGCTGTTCGCGCAATGATGTCCTTAGGGAAACATGGCATCTTCCCAGTTTTGATATTGGCTTTTGTTGTACTGAGGTGAAACTCACACAACATGCAATTTACCATTTTAATGTGTTGGATCCTGTGGCATTCAACAGAAAGACCTCTTTCTAGCTCCAAACTGGGCAGCCACTAAGCAGGGACTCTCCAGTCCTGTCTCACTGCTGCGCCTGCAGACCACCAGTCTGGTTGCTGTCTTCCGTCTCTGTTTTCCATAAGTACAGGGTATAGCCATGTGATTCAGTGACCCCACGGTTAAAAGAGAAGGTGGAATCTTAGGGACTTGGATTTATGTTATTAATCCAGGAAGTGAATTTCAAGAATAAAACCACATCTTGCTTTATCTTCCCTTTAGTGATGAAAGAAAGATGTTCTATTTCTGAAGCACCTTTGATCTGACTTTGAGGGAATAACCCTATACATTTTGTTCAAGCAGATAGCCAGCTAGCTGAAAGATAATGAGTTGATGAACTGTTTTTTTTTTTTTTCATTTTAAAATTGTATATTTTGGTGAATCCTAGTAACAATCTGAAAGTGTATGGATTAATTACCCATTTTAAGTATCCCATTCTTTTTTTTTTTTTTTCTTAAAGGGAAATATTTTTTAAACACTAAGTATCCATTATGGGAAAATAAGCATGCCAGGCCTAAAAAAGAGAATGAAAGAAACATGAGAGGTCTTTTTCTCAAACACTGGAGGGAAGTTTGTATGCTTGCAGCAGGATTTTTGTTTCATGAGTTTCTGTTGCTGCTTCATTGCAGTATTAGTTCCTTTCAGAGGACCTGATCTCATAAAATGCCAAAAGATCCAGGAGAAAATTGAATGCTTTGGCTCAAATCAATTGCATATTATGTTAGAAGACAGTAGACTTCATGAAAACGCCTCCTGTTACAGGGGCAGAAGCTGAATTTTCCTTTGATTCTAGATTTTAATATCGACTTCCAGTATTTAATAATAAAAAACCCCCATGGTTTCACATGTATTTTTAATTTTCTCAAGTTTGAAAGTTGCATGAGTCTCATACTGACCCTTGGAATGGATTTCAGAGTTGCTATTTAAAATGCAAGATTCACAGAGACCAACATGGTGGGGTGGTCAACTGGAGCGTCCTTTTCCGGAATAAGCAATATTTACATTATCCTTTTTCAGTATTTTCTTCGGTTTTCATTTGGTGAATCTGGTTGTTATCAAAGTGACAAAGCTAATGGAATTACCTGCTGAGGTGGCTTCTCCGACAAAGGCACCCAGAACAAAACCATTCGTGGACTGAGGGGAGATCATTACGAGGTTCTGCCTCACAAGAGGGCCCCTGAAGGTTAAACAGGAGCATTCTTTGATTCTTCCAGAGTGTCCTTTGGTGTTAATCCTTCTGCCACCACCTAGATGCCTGTCAGCCTCCAAATTAAATCCATTTTGAGATAAGCCTTAGTCTTCCCTGAATTAAACACAACAAGAATAAACAATACCCTGGAGGGTTTTACCTCTTTCAAGTTTTGCTCATCTTGAGATTGACATAGTCTGATGATCTTTTTCAAGTGTGTATCATGAAAGATGTTCATGAACACACCAAACCAGAGCTCAAAACCTACTATTTCAGGTGACTCTGTTCTTGTTCAGTGGTTTTATTTTTTTAATTTATTTTTAATTGAATGAAAACATTTTAAAATTCCACTGCTGCTGCTAAGTCACTTCAATCGTGTCTGACTCTGTGCGACCCCATAGACCGCAGCCCACAAGGCTCTGCCATCCTTGGGATTCTCCAGGCAAGAACACTGGAGTGGGTTGCCATTTCCTTCT